>SZWC01010836.1:3277-46183 GCA_023375785.1 Penium margaritaceum
TAGCGCAGAAGCAGCAGCCTGGCCCCGCTCATGCCCGGCTTCGACAACGCAGTTGACCGTCATTCGAGCAAGTCGGGCTAGCACGAGCACGCCATGACAACGAAACAAACGCATGGTGTAACACGACATGGCCTCAGTTAAGCTTGTGAGCATGCCATGGCCAACGTCCAAAGCCTTCGGATATGGGTGGCCATGCACTATGTGAACGTTGGCGGCCATGCCACCTACGAACCGCAAGCGGCATGAACGCAACACGGGCTTCCGCAGGGACGCAGAACGCATGGCAGGAAAATGGCGCGGGAATACGGCAGTCCCGGCCAACACAGAGGCGGGAGAATGGATCATGCGCCCGATTATCAAACGAGGCAGACTGAACACTATGCCTTCGCTTCTTTTTTTGCTGGTCTTCCCAGAATCCTTGCACATTTCTCCTAGGAAGGGAGCCCGGTTAGAGGTATTTTCAGCCCAAACAACATAGGAAAACCAAAACAATAATCGTATATATCTCACAAACTGTTAAGTTTAAAAAAATATTTCAGGAATTATGAAATCATAGGAAACCATTTTCTAGACAAAAAAGACACAAAACAAGGAATGACTGCTGACAAAAAACCTCACACATACGAATGCATACATTGATTCATTCATTCCAAAACTATCTACATGAATCATTCAGCATTTTTTATTTCAAAAATTTTCTTTTTATTCATTTTTTATTCTCATTTGCATATGATGATAACTCAATGATGACTTGTTGATTACTCAAGGCAGATGAATCAAACATATGGTGTTCTGTACATAACTTACTGTGACCTCTCAACTCACTTCCACTGCCTTACAGACCCCTGATGAGACGGAGGACATTGAAGACTGGGGGAGCATATGCGAGTCCGACAGCCACAGAGCAGCTCTAACTAGCCACCGGATATGCACCCACCTTTAGCACGCGAGCAGGCTTCACCTATGGAGTGCTCGTACATTGTATGAAAACAATCAACTTCTGTACTTGATCGTGTTTGAACTGTGGTCGCTCGGTGGCCTAGTTTGGTGCTAATTGTGGACCAATGGTAGTTTGGTTAGGCACAGTTTGGGACAAAACTTTGTGTGTGGGCATGTGGGACGTGAGAGGATTTTTTCCCATGTAGTTCGAGCAAGCGCCGTCGAGCTCCAATTCGCCGACCGACGGGTGGGCTCGAATAGCAAGCTCCACTCATTTGCTCTTTCCACTCTCACTTAGGCAATACAACTCCGTTTGATTGCCGTCAGTTTCGTTGAAAGCACAGAGTTGACCTCCACACAGTTGCGTAAGCGAAGGGGAGCAGGTCTAGTCTGTTTTGGAATCAGAGTGGATGAGCCATCGCTCATCACACTTGGTGAGAAGTGCAATTCGGTCCTGGGTGGGCCCGCCGAGTCGCTGCCGCAGCGACGGCTGCGCAAAGCAGCAACAATGCGGAGCAGCAACGGCAATAGAATTTGTGCAAGCACCAATCGAAGCGGCAGCTGCACGGATTAGGAAACGCAATCGCTGCGGGATGCAGCAATGTGAGGCAGCGGCTGCCAACAGCTGCAGCAACTAGTACTAGTCGCGACACAGTTGTTGCAGTCGCAATACCAGCAGCAGCCACGCGGGGAGGCAGGTGCAGTAACGGCAAGGCGCTACAGCAAACGGCAGTAGCAGTCACATGCTGTAGCAGTGGGCAACAGTCGGGGTGCTAGTTGCTGCGAATGCATTGGTGGTGGCATGGCGAGCTGTAGAGAGCAGCAATTGCAACGTCGGCGGCGTGCATGTGCAGACAGCAGTAGCCGCCAACACCTGCAGCAGCAAGTAGCAACTGCAGCGTGGCTGCGGGAGTGGGTCGCAACAGCTGGTAAGTGCTGTAGTAGCACGCGATAGTTGTTGGAGAGATGCTGCACCAGGTTGCAACATCAACCATCGACAACAACGTAACCCACCACCTACGATGACAGCAGCAGCAACAGCATAAGCAGCAGTTGCGGGTGATGGCACCCTGCTGTCGGGTCTCCTCAGGTATTCCCCTCCCCCTGCTAGCTGGGTTCACCTGTAATCTGAGTTACGTTGGGTCGGATCAGATACCCACAGACGTTCTCACGGCCTCCCCATGTTTCCCAGGCCCATTGGAAAAGGGGAAACGCTGTCGAAAAATTCTCGGCAGTGTGGGGAGGGGGATCCTTCAACAACTCCCAGGCTGAAACAGGCCTTGACGCATATCCCACGCAGACTGGGGCGGTGGAAACGTTGCACAAAAAATTTCGGCAGCATGGGGAGGGGGTCCATCAACAGCTCCCAGACTTGAATACGCCTCCACACAGATCCCATGCCCACTGGGGCTGGGGAAATGCTATCAAGAGTTTTGGCAGTATTTGACAACCAACATCAGCATCATCGACAGCAATTTACGCTTGCTAGACCCTATGTAGTCCTATGCCCAAGCACACACCCATCGAAGCCGGCAGTTTCAGCTTCACCATGGATGTTGGCATTGCCACCTCCGGTGCGGTTGGCAGCACCCCAGGCACAATGCTAGACGAATCTTCGTCTAGCCCTGGCACGCCAGCAAGTGGCTTACGCGAGCTGTGCGAGTAGCAGGCTCAGCAAGATGAACAGACGACCAAGCATATGGCCAATTTATTGAGATTATTTTGTGTCACAGTCTAGTCACAACAACGGCAATAAGAGCGGCAGTAGCAGGAGCGTCAGCAAAAGTTACTACGGGATGCTGTGCAGAAGGGCAAGATGACAGTTGAGAGTGCATTCGTAGCCGACGTTGATGCAACTCTTGGAGCATTCGATGCTGAGCCGTCCGACAACCTTCCTTAGTCGGACTCAGACGCTAGTGACAAGGAAGGCATTCTACACCTGTGCCTCGCACAATTGGAAAAACGTCGTCGGACTCGCTAAGCGCATAAAGCAGCACCGCGCGGCAAAGCAGGCCCAAACGGCACGTTCAGGGCAATCACAGACCAAGCTTTCCTTGAGGATCAGATGCTCTGCATGAGCTTAGGACTGAGGGAAGATCCCCTGTCACCGTCGGTCGAGCAAGCTACCCCGACACCTCTGTCGACGAAAAAGCCCCCCAAGTGGTTTGAGACTGACCCTCCCGCCTACTGGCAGGAGGACACGTACACCAATTGGGAGCCACGGTTTTGCATATGGGTTGTCAGCGAGGTGGTGTACCCGTACTACACCAGTCCATATCAGACTACAGACCTCCAGCAGACGACAACCGCCACGCGCGCCGCCTACGGTCTTCTCAAGGCCATCCCAGAGGAGTACACCCTTGACTTTGAACCCTTCCTTGATGACCCTTGCACCGGCATTGGGGCTCACCCACGTGGTGCTTGAAAGCTGGAAACCACTCTCTTCAAAGAAGCGACCATGGCAATGACGTCACACCGCCTCTCAGACTTCAACTCACTACAACAGGGTGCACATGAGACCCCGGCCGACTACTAGCGATGAGTGATGTGGCTGTACAGAGCCCTTGGGAAGAATGGGCTGGGTCAACTCATGTCGTTCAACACCATCTAGATTGGTATTGGGCGAGAGTATGCGTAAAACTTTGATAATTTAAGCCTCAATAGCCTCCAGGAGATGGGCGACAGAGGCTTTCTTCTGTCATGGGCCACATGGCATTTCCTACAGGTAGTAGGAGTTGGAGCAACAAATGACACCCATCATGGTGTGTCAACCGCAGCCATCATAGCAAGCCTGGCAGCACATACCATACCCCCTCCTCTCACTAGTTGTCGTAGCCAATAGGAGTAAGTGTAGCAGCA
The DNA here is from genome assembly GCA_023375785.1 of Penium margaritaceum. Taxonomy (NCBI): domain Eukaryota; kingdom Viridiplantae; phylum Streptophyta; class Zygnematophyceae; order Desmidiales; family Peniaceae; genus Penium; species Penium margaritaceum. Next base: position 7,076 of record SZWC01010836.1, read on the forward strand.
TCTGGCATAGCTGCATCAGTACAAGGAAACAAGGGAAAGAACAACAAGCGTGGTGGCAAGGATGCAAAGGGGCAAGAAACTCTCAAACTGATCCCACAACGACAGTGGGAGTGCTACTACTATGGAGGAGCACACTGTTATACGGAGTACAAACTCCCCAAAAAAAGGACGAAGATTGTGCAAGACGTGCAAAAGGCATTCGATCAGCGTGAGCGTGCCTCCGCATATTCCACGGCCGCGACTGACCCATCACCCACATCAGCAGCCCATGCAGCCTGTCACCTCTAGAGTAGCAGCTCACGACGCAGACCCGTGACATCGCTGAGTTCCGCCAGCTCCTCTAACTCACCACTCATGGAGGTGCAAGTGCACTGACTGAGCCAAGGTGTCCCACTGCTCGGTCTCTTGAATCAGTGGTGTACAGCTGAGATGGTGGCGGTGGGGCACAGTGCGCTATTGAGTCTGTGGAGTTGTTCGTCGCACAAGCTGATGCTATTCTATCTGGTGCCTTAGCCTCTGTCTGCACAGTTCACGATGACCTGTCATGGCTTGATGAGTCACAAGTACGATTTGCCTTTGTAGCCCAAAAGCCAAGTGTTGAGCAACCTCTGTCTACTGCATGTACTATAGGCACCTGTTCTGTCACTTTTCCAAAGCGTGTGACGGATGCCACCTGGATCTTAAAATCAGGTGCGGCCCATCACATGACATGTCGATGCTGTGATTTTCTTGTGCTCGGTCCTGTTGGCTCTGTGCGGTCTGTGCGGACTGTTGCTGGGCATGAGGTTCCTGTCCAGGGTGAGGGTCGTTGTGCATGGTGCAACTCCATGGACCATCAGAGTCATTGTACCGTAGTGTTCTTAACATTCGTTCAAATTTTGAAATCGAAGTATCTGATCTTTGAATTCACCCAATTTTGGGCCTTTGATGATATATGGGGTGATTCTCCCAAACCCTTGAAAATAAAACCCCCGATCGTTGAATTTGCCCACTTCATATTCAAGTCCTTCTAAGGACTTGCAGCAACTCTTGGGTGTTCGACATCTCAAGTTTTGGGTTGTTGATCGCCCGTGTGTGCGCATGTTGACATGTCAACATGCGCACACACGTGGCTGTTTGAGAAGTTGACGTGTCAGAGGGACGCTGGATTTTGCGTGTGCGCTCTGCTAGTAGAGTGCGAACGCGAAGGCGAGGGATGTCCGCTCCCACCGAAGTAAATTTTCTTCAAAGTTTTTTTTTAAATGTACAAAACCCAGGACTACATAATTAACTTGGTGATTCTCCCAAAGAAGCGATAATTATGGTACTGATCATAGGCGAATGAAAAAGAATGATTTTGAACAAATACAAGGAACAGTATGGTACATCTCAAACGTGCTGTATGTGCTTGACCTAGAACTGAGCCTGCTGTGTGGGCATACCTGCACATGGATGCGTCTCAATGTCACATTTATTAGTGAGGATGTCGTCGTGTCTTTTGTGCTACCGCTCAAGTCATGCTCTGTGGCAACGCAGTTGGAGACTTGTACCATGTCTCTGACTTCCTTGTGTCCACCCCCACTTCTCAATCCCCTACTGCACGAGAATTTATGCCAAACACAATGTCGCCTGAGGACCAGCACTTATAGCATTGACGTTTGTGTCATGTCTACTTAGATGGTATCAATTGCCTGGTTTGTACACAACACGTGCTCGGTCTTGATGAAGCGTCCTTTGAGGCGTCGCCTAAGACCGATTGCCTACAATGCACCCAAGGAAAGATGTACTGTGTCGTGTACCCTCTGTTGTCCTCACGGGCTTCGAAACCCCCAAAGTTGGTTCACTCTCATCTCCTAGGACCTCTTCCCATAGAGTTCCAAGATGACGGTGGGCAGTATCACTTGAAGATCATGCACGGTTTTCATTTCACCCGCATGCCGTGGATTTTCAGTCTACACCTGGAAAGCGATGCTGCACTCGCTGTGCGCACGTGGCCTATCATGGCTGAACGTTAGTCCCCTCCAGAACTTCCGTTCTGACTGCGGTGATGGGGGACCGAGACCTGTATCTTTCCTAAGTGGGAGTGGTCCACAACCTTTTTGTCCCTGCCAACCCCGAGCAGGATGGCGTGTCTGAGCGATGGAATCGCACCATGGAGGATGCGGTTTGCTCAATGCGGATGAACAGTGGTATGCTGGAAGCATTCGCCTTTTAGGGCATGGTCTACATGACATGGGTCTGGAATCGGATCCCTCATGGCCCCCTCCCAAACACACACATCCCGTACTAACTGTGGTGCGGGCGTCGTGCCGACCTCCGGCTCGCATGTGTTTGGGGACTCCTTGCCTGCGTCTAGTTCACACCAGAACAACAGGCGTCCAAGTTCTCCCCATGCAGTCGTGTCTGTACATTTGTGGATGTGGCTCCCCGCTCCAAGGCCAAGTGCTTCTGGGATCCCAGCCGACGGTTCATTGTGGAGTCTAGAGACTCGCTGTTCTTTGAGCGCCTCGCCTTATGTGATCTGCCCGTCATTGGAACCCCGTTGTTGTACTCCCCTGGGTCTGGTGCGGTCCCTTGCGCGGGGAAGGGTGGGCTGACCGATGATGCTATCAAGGTCACCTTTGGGCGCGACTAGTCCGTCCCACCCACTTGCTGACTTGCCTTTGACGTCCACATCGCCCGCGCTAATTGCACCGTCCCTCCCGCCTGTGTCCCGTGTGTCGTCATCCCCTCATGCCTTCCCGGAACCTACGTCACCTGCTGAGTCCCTTTTGTCGCCCGTATCATCCACACCTGCATCATTGGTAGAGGCCCCTGTGTCGTCTGCGTCATCACCACTTGCGTCACTTGTGTGGCCAAACGAGTCACCTAGGTTGTCGTCAGTCAATGCACTGGCACCACTAGACGCGTCGCCAGTCATGTCAGTGCTTGATGCATGTCCACCTCCTATCCTAGCTGCATCGTCACCAGAGCCATACCGACAAGGTGAGGGCGGGCACCTTCCCCCACGCCCTACTCGTAGCGTGCATAGTGGGGACCCCGGAATGAGGGTCCTAGGCCTCAATGCGTAGGGTCTCACCGAAGTCCATCCTGGCTCTCATACAGGCCTCACGCTCCTTGCTCATGAGCGTCGACTTGCAGTCGACTCCACAAAGGTTACAGTTACAGTTAGCCCTCTGTCTATGGCCCATGCTTTGGCCACACAGAGCGGAGCTACGGTAGTCCCAGACCCCAATGTCGTGGCACTGACGCCAGATCCAAGCACACTACTTCAGGCCTTGGCCTTGTGCTAACCGTGGACAGGTGGTAGTTTTGTTAGGCACGGTTTAGAACCAAACTCATTGTGTGGACATGTGTGGCGTGAGAGGGCTTATGCCGATGTATTTTGAGCGAGCGCTGGTTTGCTCCAACTCGTCGGCCAACTGGAGGGCTCGGATAGCGAGCTCCACCTCGTAGCTCCACTCACTCGCTCTTTCCACTCTTAGTCATGTTGTACAACTCTGTTTTTATTGCTGTCAGCTTCGCTGAAGCCACAGAGTTGACCTCCACACAGCTACGTAAGGGAAGAGGGGCAGGTCTAATCTGTTTACATATTCATGAATCATTCAGCTAATGTATACATTTCTTACATCCTTTTCCTCTCAGGCACCCTCCTCTTGTTTCCATACCTCGGACATGCAAAGGATTAGAAGTCGCAAGGCCAACGGAAGGAAACACTCAGACCACATAGGGAAAACCACATCCTCCATGGTGCGGTTCCAATGGTAAGACACACCGTTCTGCTATGGTGTATGATGAGCGGAAAGCTGATGAAAGATACAGTGCTCGACAAAGTAGGCATCCATCTCGCCTAAGAACTCGCCACCATGATTTGAGCGAAAACTGTGCAAGGTGTGACAAGACTGATGCTGAGCCAGCACAAGCCACAGGCAGACCACCAACACGGCGTCGCTCTTGTGGCGGAGGCTATAGACCCACCGCATCCGGGTGAAGTCATCGGTTAGGGTAAGAACATATAGATCCCGATAAGAGAGGGAATCAACTGGGAAAGGACCGAGAAGGTCCGAGTGGACCAACTCTAGTGGGCGTAGTGCCTATGAGGAGGAGTCAGGGTAAGAGCAGCAATGCATCTTACCCTGGGCATAAAAAAGACAATTGGTCTTGGGTGGCTTCCAAAGGAAGCTACATCAAGATCAAGGGTTGGCTGAGTTCAAATGAGCTTACACGTAGTGTCCGAGCTCAAATGGCACAGGCGACAATGCAACAAGCGCTCGTGCTCAGCGGAGAGAACACTAGTGACAAGCATACACGCAGAAGAGGGAGGGGGAGAAGAAATTAGAGAGAATGCAATGAGACACATGATACAAGTCATCAACAACGAAGGCACTGAGCACAATGGCACATGTTTCAAGAGTAGTAACTATAGCGGATTCAAAAGAGACCCATCTAGGTGCATGCACAAACAGAGAGCAGGATGAGCTCAAGACAAGGGACAAAGAGCACATCAGAAGTGTAAAAGGGGCCAGACAGACCATTAAACCGCACAATCCCAACTCCCTGCACATGCAACGACTGACAAGACCCCGTACTCGTATACCCCATACTCGTTGTATGGAGTAGCAGTACTGGAGAGTACGACGACATGATCCTTATTGCAGACCTAGGTAGCGCCGGAACATTGACGGGTGGTGGCTACAACCACGAGCAGCTGCCAGACAGCTGCCATGACGTCTCAGGTGCTTGCCGGGGTGCTTTGTGGTTGTTGTGTAGACGCTGGACTTTTCTCGGTGGATTGGCTCTTGAGCCTAGGTTACATGTTTTACATTGTCTGTCTACCAATCGATGTCGGACTTGTGCATGTGACCAGTCGTAGCGTCCGGCTCAAGATTATGCATCTCTAGGTTTAGACAGTAATGTGTTTGGATACTTGTGCGTAGGTTTATGGCAAAAAGAGTGCTTTTAGGCTGGTTTTAAGACAAGCTGACACTGTCTTGTGCATCACCCGTCATGCGCCGCGGCAACTATTAATGATGTATGCTTGTAAGTTGTCGTTTCTCTTTGCATGTGTTTTTTTTTATGGAATCACATTTGACCCTTTGTGTCACCTAGCCAAACCCTTGTCGTTTCCCGTCCGACCTATGTTGATGATGTGGGCTGACTAAGCGCTGACGCCTAATCACCGGCAAGCATGCTAGGAAGCTTCCTGGCAATCTCATTTTGGTATCAAAGCAAACAAGCCACAGCTCATTGTGTTGTATAAGAGGGACGCAACAACAGCAGTAATGAGTGGCAGCAACGGCACCCATACATAGCAGGTGCAACAGATCACGGAAGGACCCACCACAAACACGTTGTAGCGCAGTAGTGGAGGTACAATAGGTAGCGGCAGTAGCTACAAGCAACACCAACAATAGCAACCGTAGTAGTAGTAGTAGTAGTGGGAAGAACCTACAGCAACAATGGCTCCAAGCAGCAGCTGTAGCAACAGATGTAGAAGGAGCAGCTACAGCAGCAGCGGTGCAGGGCAGCACCCACACTAGCATTCGTAGCAGCAGCGGTGCAGGGCAGCACCCACACTAGCATTCGTAGCACTAGCGGCAGTGGCAAGCATCTACAAAGATAACAGTGGAGGGCAAAAGCCTCAATAGGAGCCAAAGCATCAGTAGGAGCCAAAGCAGCAATGGCGCCTGCGAGCAGCTGCAACAAAAATGGCGGGGGACAGCAGTCACACCAACAGTCGTAGTAGCAACGGAAGTGGCGAGCACTTGCAATACTAGAGGTAGAGTCTATTAGCCTCAGTAGTAGCCGCAACAGCAACGGCGATTACGAGTAGCTACACCGGTAGCAGCGGTGAGAAGTAGTCAGTTGCTGCACCAAGAGCGGCGCGTAGTAGTCGTGGTAGCAGTAGCAGTAGTAGTGGCGGTGAGTTACTGCACCCAGGCTCTGCAACCATAGCAGTAACAGTACGCAACAGTACTAGTAGCAACTGCGGTGGTGCTGGCAAGTAGCCATAGCAGCAGTGCACAACAACAATAGTAACAGCGGCAGCAGTGGCAGTTGGTTGGTGTAGCGCGCTGCAGTAACAGCTCACGTATGGCACAATAGTAGTAGCAGTAGTGGCAGCCGCAGTGGCAACAACCATTGTCGCTACTTGCTTACAACACAAATTTGCCTTCTAGCTTTTCCGTTGCACGCGGGCTCGCCCACCGGCGAGCTGGCCGAGCGAGCTCGCTCGATGCGCTCGCCGAGTGAGCTCTCTCGACCAGCTTGATGAGCGAGCTCGCTCGACGAGCTTGCTTAAGGTGAGGGTTGAGCCATGCAACAACAACAAAAAAGGAAAAAAATGAGGCCAGGAGGAGGTCGTAAAGTGGGGCACTCGAGAAAGATCCCGAGAAGGGGTACCCCACTACCAGTGAGCGTTCACTGAACAAAAAACGGTCAGGGGACGTTCACTGCAACAGCAGCAAAGAGTTGGCCGGGGGTCACAGCCGTCAGTTGGCGATGGCAACCAGTGTAGTAGCAGCAGCCGCAGCAGTAGCGCCAGCGGCACCACCAGTAGCGATACCGGCTACCGAAAGTGTGGCGATGACCACCATCGTCGGCAGCACTGACAGCACCAATAACACGAATGGCAACTTGATGTTGCATATTATGCTAGGTGCACGATAGCAGCATAGTAATCGCATAGCAGTCGCACAATAGTGCACCACTAGCATGGTGGTGGCTGCCCTTGTGACAACGTCATAGTTCATTTGAGAGATTCTACTTGAATTGCCCATCTCCCCCTGTGGTCTTGTGCTAGCGGGAGCCAGTACCCTGTGCACTCATCCAAGCCAAGCTCTAAAGATGAGCACACTAGCATAGCATGGAGTCCATCTGGCACCGTGGTTGGCACTAGTACTGCATGTGTGATCGGTGCCGTGCCCATTGTGGCAGATGCAGCTGTGGCACATGCCTCAGGCGTTTAACGGCTTTGCCTTTTACTATCGTGGAGATTGGCACCATGGCTGGCGCCAGTGTTCCCAACGCCCTGCCGGGTGGTGACTGCCTTGGATACGGTCCCGTCTTTCTTCTTCACCATCCGACTTAGAGACATTGTTAGCCAATACAATGGCACCCCTCAGTGGAGCTATGGCAGTGTTGTACGTTATGCTCCAGGGTCTGATGTGCATGATGCAACAGCTCATAGACCATGTGGTCTGTGAGTGAGCCGTTGCCACCATGTCGCTATGGCCACCTCCATTGTCCTCTTTGCCATCCTCGTCTCTGTCAGTGTCGTCACCTCACGGTGCCCCACCTCCCGACCTTAACTCCACATCTTAGGCCCTCCGCTCTATCCTCATGTTAGTTGGAGTCATCCTGACTCCAAACTCCTGTACACATGGTAGTCCCTTCAGCTTGCGCTCGTTGTACTCACACTCGGCACGTAAGGCAGCGGACAGTACGTTTAGCTAGAGTTGCCCAGGAGGAATTGGCAGCAGCAGCAATGGCAGACGTTACTGTGGAGCTGACTCCCTCGTCCCCAGTTACAGAGTTGGTGCAGAATCCCTTCTTAGCTTCTATCGGTGTGTTAGTAAAGTAGGGGATGGAGTGTTCGTTGACGACCACTAGAGAGTGCATAAGGGATGTGACAGATGGTACTGCATGACAGTGCGATCTCAGTGAGGACGAGTCATCCGAGGTGTTGTCCGACATGGAGTCGGAGGTGGACGAGTCGTCCAACGTGGATTTGGAGGTAAACGAAACACTGGAGATGGAGATAGAGACTACAACCGACGCTATAGTGATAGCGATCGATTTAGCAGGTGTGGTAGTAGCAGCAGACGAGGCAGTAGCAGAAGTGGCAGTGACAGGGGACGCACTTGGAGCAAACATCTGGAATGTGGACGGGTCGATGGCCACCAACGCCGTAACAATAGTGGCTATACCAATTTTTGCCACAGACAAGACGACGGCAGTGGATGCCCTTGTTGGTGCAGACACCATGATGGTCGGCACCCTTGGAGTAATCGGTGTGGCCTCCGTAGGGGTAGACGTTCATTCAGCCGTAGCATCAATCATTGCAAGTACACATGCGCAAGGGGCACCGAAAGAGGCAGGAGACGTCATGGATGCCAGCACAAGCGTTATGGCCAGTGCCATTGCCATAGATGTCTGTAAAGGTGCTGTCATCAAGGAGGATGCAGCTCGAGAAATAGCTGATGCACCAGTAGTTGAGCTCACCCCTACGCTGGAGCGTTTACAACATGCGCTTTGTGACCAAGAGGATGTAGTGGCACGTGCGGACATGCACCCACAAGATCTTACGCTTAGTTTGTGTGCAACAAACACATGTTGGAGCACTGCAAATGCCGTGGGTCATCGGGTAGCAGTAGTAGACGTCAAGGATGTGTACATGCGCCTTGAGGTTGCCGAGTAAAGGTTGTACGGTACAGTGTAGAGGCGGTCGGACTTGCATCGATAGTTGGAAGAGGCGATATCGGTGGATTCCTCATCAACGGCGTCTCATGCAGGAGTCGTCATCATGGTCAACAGTGCTAGCAACCAAGAGGCACACATTTCCACGACATCTAATAAGCCCATAGTTGTCACCCTTGCAGATGCACCTACCGTGGAGGATGCAGAGCGTGTTACGGACAACCCGCTTATGGCTGCCTTGACCGGCATCGCTGACACCATGGCGGTTCCAGTGGACAACACAGCTACACTCATCCAAGCTGCAGTTCCCGTACTCGAGCGCCTACGCTCCGCAGTTGACGAGCATGAGGAAGTCATGGCTCGAGCGGCGGTGCATGTTTAGGGTCTCATATCTGAGCTCCAAAAGGCCAACAACCATTGTTACACTTCAGATGTTCAAGCACGAAGGGGTGCTGAGGAGTGCGTAGAGGATGTGTACACATGTCTTGAGGTAGCTCAATGGTCTCTACAGGATGCACGTCAACGACAGGCCGACGTTCACCAGCAGGTGGACCATTGGCTGCACACTAGGGGTTCAGAGGAGCCCCAGGACGTACAGGGCTCCCAATGATGGCGATGATGCCACGGAGGCAGATCCACCAAATGATGCTGACGTTCGCCCAGCAGTTGACAGCCAAGAGACAGGTGTGTCACGAGTAGCCGGTGCCTCCACAACAGCACCTCCTACAGATGCAGAGACTAGAGATGCCGACACATTGTCTGGTGTCAAGGCCCTGCTAGCAACTGGCGACCCGGCGATAGACCATGTGAAGGCTGACCTCCGCAACAAGGCGGCGATGCTGGAGGAGGCCGTGGCTCATGGCAACGCACACGCAATCAAGGTCCATCGTTAGGTTCATTCTGCGACTGACCGTGAGCATGCCGCAAATGCAACCGGCCGCTAGGCAGATGTAGTAGAGTTCGCAAAGCTCTACATGCGTCTAGAAGTTGCGAAGTACGCGTGGCAATGTGCAGCTGAGTAGCTGGCAGGTACACAAGAGGTGATGTAGTTGGAGGCTGCCCTCAGCGCTGCACCAATTAGAGCAGTACGTGACAACATTAGTGATGACTATGATAGCGACGACGATGACGACAGTATCGAGCACGTTGTGGGGTGAGGCCACGTGCGCGTATTTCCCATCAGCATCCTTTTCACCCTTGCCGTTGCTATGTACATGTATGTGGTCATGGGGGAACTGTGCTCCCTCCTCAGGGAGGATGTTGTGCACAACTATCAGCTTTGACCATGCTGTCGGGCTCTGCCATACAGGGTTAGTGTTGGCGTGTGTGATTTTGCCCGATGCCTCCTTGTGCACTGCACATAGAGGTACTACTGCTCTATGGTTGACATGGGTCAAGGAGGTGATGGTCGAGACCCGCATACTTGATGAGTTGTACCTGTTTGACGTGGAGACCCATTGCTTCCACGTGTTATGTATGCTCCATGCATGTGAGCACGTGTGGTCGAGACCCGGACACCTGGAGACATGCTCCGGGGTCACGAGGAGATCTTATTGTTCTATACCCATTGCTTGATGTTTGGCACATGGGTATGTGATAAGCTTCTTGAACGGTCGAGACTTGGGCACTTGGTAGGTTGCACCAGTGTTCACGAGTAGACCTTGTAATGTGGTTGGTTCTACGAGCGATCATTCCCTACCTCCACTCAGTCATTAGTGTTGTGACGGCTATGTCAGCCAGGTTGAGTGTTGGTTTGTATGGCTTTCCACATGTCACGAGCGACAACCATGGTGATTACCCATATACCAAGTATTGGTGGTATGGAGCAGCGGTACTGGAGAGCACGACGATATGATCCCTGATGTGGACCCAGCTGGCACCAGTGAATCGACGGGTGGTGGGTCCACCCACTAGAAGCTGCCACATAGCTGCTACGACTTCCCGCGCACTTGCCGGGGGTACTTTGCAATTTTTCTACGAACACTAGAGTTTTCTTGATGAATTGGCTCTCGAGCCTGATTTTCATGTTTTGCATTGTTTGTCCACCGATTGATGTTGGACCTGTGCATATGACCAGTCACAGGGTCCGGCTTGAGATTATGCATCCCTAGGTTCAGAAGGTGATGCCTTTTAATACCCGTGTGCTAGTTTATGGCCAAAACAGTGGTTTTGGGCTCGTTGTTGGACAAACTGACACTGTCGCATGCGTCACTTGTCATGCGCCACACAACTATACATGATGTATGCTTCTCTATTGTCATTTCTCTTTGCATTTTTTTTGTTTTATGGAAGCACATTTGACACTGTTTGTGTCGCCTAGCCAAACCCGTGCCATTTTGCGTCGACAAGTGTTCACACCGCGAGCTGATTGAGCGCTGATGCCTAATCAATGGCAAGCGTGCTAGGAACCTTCCTCTCACCGTGGCTAGAAAACCTTATGCAACAAGTTCAGACATCAACGTTCTTGATGTAGCATGCGGGAACACACGCTCGTTGCTTAGGCTGCCCCCTTAGTCTACTACACCAGAGTCTAAGTCTGAGAGCTCTGGTGTTGTTCTCACAAACACGTTCGCCAGAGTTAGCACAAGACAACACCTGGAAACTGGACTTGACGATTTAGGAAGTAAGATTGAGCAACAATGGAAAACCCCTCCAGGATCTAGCCGCCCCTCCCCCCCGCTCGATAGAGCTTGTTACTCAGTTTTCTGGCCAATAAAAAAAGACCTATTTTTTGGTAGGCAGGGTTTTCTCGTTGAGCCCTGCCAGACGGCTGACAGCCCAAAACCCGTGCGTCGTTCGTTTTGCCTAAAAAATGGGCCATACCATAATACCGATGGTGTAAACGCAGTCGTGTGGTCAGAATCAGGTAGGAAAACAGCAGTGAGGACTTATGGCTGCCTAAACCCAAGCAGTGTCTACACTAGTCCCCGGTACAAACAATGCCCAAAATTCATGAGACCTGGACCCTAGGCATAACATGTCAGTACAGATGCAACAGTGCAGTCACACCAAACACTGGACGTGTGCACACAGCATGTGCAGTGAGAGTGATTGCCGGCAGCACGACTGCCAAGGAGGTCTGCCGATGGAGCTAAGCACGCCAACCAAAGGTGGGAGGAGGCTCTAGCAGAATGTGTGTAACCTAAGAGTGCATCTGCTCCACCAGACGACACTCCAGCAGTGCGGCGTCTTGCCGTGAGTCGTCTGTACGCCAATGTACACAAGTCAAGAGGACACAACAGAGTACAAAGAGAGATGCATTGAAACCAACGCTCCCCCATGACTCACAGGCGCAATGCTCATAGGCGGACAGAGAGCGCAGAGATCAAGCGAGCAAGGGTAGAGAGAGAGAGAGAGAGAGAGAGAGAGAGAGAAGAGAGAGAGAGAGAGAGGGAGAGAGAAATGGACAGAGAGAGAGAGGACCTCACAGACACACACTAATTGCACTCACAGTCTTCTTGAACGAGTCATGCTTCAGTGCCTTGGTAAAGAAGTCAGCCAACTGCCGTGACGTCTCAATCCACACAATTCTTATGATGTTTTCATGCAACAAAAAACGCACATAGTCATACTCAACATTGATGTGCTTTGTGCAAGTGTGATGCACGCCGTCATTGTGAGCAATAGCCATGGTACTCTCAATGTCACAATGCAACGTGATGGATGGGACGGAATGACGCAGCTTGGATAACAAGAGACACAACTACATGCTCCCACATGCGCCAGGAACAAGAGCCAAATACTCAGCCTCAGCAGTGCTGCATACAAGGTAGCCTTGCGTGCCACTATGCTTGGACACAGCCGTGCCGCCAACAAGAAAGATCCAGCCTGTACTGCTCTCACCATGCGGACTGCTGGCCTGGTCACCGTCAGTGTGGCCCACCGGAACAAAAGCCGGCTGTCAACGCAACATGAGGCCTCGCCGTGGGGTCTAGACAACATAGCGCAGTACTCAAACTGCGGCCTCAAAGTGGAGGTGACATGGCTTTTAAAAAAACTGGGGTAGTAGGTTGATAGCGAACGCAATGTCTGGACGCGTCGTCATCGCCATGAACATCAGTGACCCGATGACACGTAGATACGTGGTCACATCTACTTGTTCCCCCACAATGACTGGATCGGAATTCCTTAGCTTCGCCTTTCCATCGGGTGACATGGGTGAGGATGCTCTTGGCAGGAGGAATAGGTCCTCAACAAAGCGCCCTGACAAAGTCTGGACGTAGGCGACCTGATGGACGTGCGGGACACCCATGGAGCGCTCATGCTCAAGTCCATGCCCAGAAAGACTCAAGCCAATCCGAAGTCCTTCATCCGGTAGGTTGCATGCAGCAAGTCCTTGACCCGCTGAATGGCAGCTACATCCGGTGACGCAATGAGCAGGTTGTCGACGTAGTCCACGACAACGACAAAGGTTTGGCCTCACGGACTGATGAATAGTGCGGGATCGACAGTGCTGGGAAGGAGGCCACCGCTGAAGAGCGTACGAATGATCTCCTACTTCCAGCAGCGCAGTGACTGCTTTTGGCCATAGAGAGCCTTCCGCAACTTCTAGACCTTGCCAAAGCCAACGTCGAAACCTGGAGGCTACACCATGTAAAGCTCCTTTCCTTTTAGTGAGCCATGGAAAAAGACATTGCTCACATCCATATGATTGTGCTCCCACCCATGTTGGGCAACCAGGCTAAACAACACCCGACGAGTGGAGAACCGACCAACTCGGGCAAAGAACTGGTCATATTCGATCCGAGGGACCTGAGTAAATCCTTTGGCCGTAAGATGGGCCTTGTACTTGGCCAGGGACCCGCCCGGCTTCCACTTGCGCCAAACGACCCACTTGGCGTCGTTGGCCTTTACACCGAGGGAAGGTCGACAAGCTCCAAGACCTCATGTTGCCAAACAACGATGAGCTCTTTGGCACATGCAGCCTCCCAGTGTGCATCCTCCAGAGACACTCGAGCCTCACGTAGTGTGGCTGGATCCTCTGGGCATTTTGTGGGACGGATAATGAGTGTGTGATCGTCTCGTGCCCCACCTAGTGTACGTGTGAGCGTGGCTGTGACGGAATATCGATGCTCCAAATGGAGCATGGCGTAGCCCAAAGCTAACCTAGGATGTAGGCCAATGATGCCTGACAAAGTGGCCAAGCCAAGCGCTTTGGTGTTAGGGTCCCTACTCACGGCTATGAGAGTGGATCTTTGGAGAGGTAGTGAACCTCGTGGGGTGATAGGGGGTCGTGGCGCAATGGGGCACAAGGGAGCGGCCTGTGTGCTTGATGATGGTCAGGCTTGGAGGTTCCTGCCTAGGCCACGTGTCTAGCGTGCCGGTGCGACGAGACGGCTGGCTTGGAGGTAACAGTGGACAGAGGTAGGGTTCCTGGCGCGGAGAGGCTGGCACACACGGACGGGGGGACGAGCGCAGAGGTGCCAGCGGATACAGATGAGGCAGCTAATCCGGAGGGGCTAGCGGACACAGACGAGATGGCCGGCATAGAGATGCCAGCGGAAGCTGATGGGACAGTTGGCCCTGAGGGGCTGGCGATCATGGACAGGGCAGCCGATGCAGAGGTGCTTGCGGATGCATATGGGGTAGCTAAAGCGGAGGTTTTGGCGAGCACAGATGGGGCAGCCGACGTTGAGGTGCAAGTGGACGTAGATGGGGCAGCTAGCTTGGAGGGGCTGGCAAACACTAACAGGGCGCTGAGCAAAGAGGTGCTAGAGGATGCGGATGGGGCACCTGGCCCGAAGGGGTTGGCAGACGCGGACGGGGCAGCCGGTGTAGAGGTGACAGTTGGTGCTGACGATATGACGCCTATACGTGGCTAGATAGAAGGACGGACCCACCACTCTCCTACGCGACAGGAGGGACATCAATGCGCCGGAGAGAACGAGGTCGCCGGGACACAGATCCTCCAAGAAGAGGGCATCCCGGGATTCGACGATACAGTGCCATGATGGATCCCAGAAGCGCAATGCCTTTGATTGACACTAGATGCCAAGGAAGGTGCAAGGATGGCCGTGAGGCTCAAGCTTGCCGCCTTCGTGTGGGGTAGGCAGCAAGACAATGGCCACGTAGCCCTAAACCCGAGCCGGCCGCAGGTCTGCGCGCTCGCCACACCAAAATTGGTACGGTGTGCAGTGGAAGGGAAGAGGTCCGTGGAGAATCCGGTCCAGACACACGTCGTGTAGGTCATGGCTTTGAGGGAGAAGCCAACTGAAAGACTAGACTCAACGTGCATGGTGCAGACAGTGTCGGCCATGGTACGGTTCCACTGCTCAGAGACGTCGTTCTGGGCTGGCGTGTAAGGGATTGACGTCTCATGATGGATGCCACAAGAGGCAAGGAAGAGTGTGGTCTCCCCCATAAACTCACCACCACAATCACAGAGGAAGCGGCGGATACAACAACCACAATCGCGCTCAGCACGAACGAGCCAGTCCTGAATGGTGGGGGTGACATCGCTCTTCTGTCAAAGACAGAAGACCAAACGGTAGCAAGAGTAGCCATCGGTGAGGGTCAAGGCATAGCCGTCTGTGCTCTTCGACAGACTCTATCGAAAGGGGACCAATGACATCAGAGTGGACCAAGTCGAGCAAGGCGGACACACGTGAGGAGGACAAGGGATAGGTTGACCGATGCATCTTCCCCTGAGCACATTCAGTGCACCACGTGGGGCACGGAAGTGGAAAAGAGGTTGGGTCAAGGCCCGTAGCAGGCTGCGTGTAAAGCATGCTATTGACAGCGACAGAGTGGACGTGACAGAGGCAACGGTGCAGGAGAAATCTGTGCTGCAAAGAGAGTGTGCTGGTAACAAACACGTGTCTTGTGTTGGCATATGGGGAGGCGACGGAGGGAGAAGCGAACAAGCATCGCACGTGCCGCAAGTTGCCACGGGCGGTGGCATGTGAGATGACACAACCGGACACACGCAACGACACAGTGCCAACACCACACGAGTGCAGTACATCCATGCTCATGTGGTCAAAGGTAGTGACAGACAGGAGGCTAAGCTCAAGACCAGGAATGTAGAGGACATCAGTCACGAAGACATCCCTAGCGGAGCCTCAGAAACGAACAACACCAACGATGTGAATGGGTAAAACCAGAACAGAGCCTGTCCGAACCCAAGAAATACTGGTAATGGGACGAAGGACACTGAAGGCCTCGCGCGAGGTTGTCATGTGATGCGTGGCTGAGTCGATGATCTAGGTCTCGGCTAGATCCTCGAACAATGTCACCAGGTTGCCAACGCTTACATGACATTGGGCGAGGGACGCGGACACAGTGAACGGGGGTGCAAACTGGGACTGCCAGTCATCCAGCCATGCGACATCATCACGGACAGGATCAGGTCGAGATGACATGGGAGAGAAAGAAACGGGTGAAGGTGAAGGGCATGACCGCAACTCAGACTCTGTCACACATGGCAAGGCAAGGGAACGAGCAATGCCATAACTTGTACTTCTCTAGGGAGGAGGACAAGGCATTCCGAGCTGGAGTGCGACAAACTACTCGAGCTATCACTCGTGGGTGGAGGGCATGACAAAGTAGACCAATTACGGCATGACGCCGCTCGAGTCTGGGAAGGAGGAGGGAGGCATCGGTGACAGAAGAGCAGGTGCCGACGGCTATGGAGGATGTCCTCGTTGGCCACATTTGTGGAAGAATAAGCTGCTGCCATTAGGTCCGCTCAACTACTACGGTGGGCCATTGCCCTTTTTCCAACCATGCTTCTTCTTGCCGGATGATGAGGCGCCGGAGGATGCAATTGCTATGGGGGTGGCAACATCCACCGAGGCGACGACATAAGAGGCAAGGGCCTCCATGCGCTCGACGTGAGACTCTTGAAGAGCCTCCTCAATGCGAAGAACAAGCTCTTATGCCCAAGGCATGAGGGTGCCCAGGGCGGCCATCACGGTGAGTACGTCCTGGGTGTAATGAATGAAGGCATCGTTGAATACATCGGTGGCGCTGTGCTTGATGGTCAGGAGTGCGGATAAAGGGAGTGGTGCAATCTCTCCTATGCAAGGTTAATATGTCCTCCACCCGTTGCCAGTAGGAGGTGACCGTCTCGGTCTCCCCCATGCGGAGGGAGTTGAACTCCCGGAGCATGTGGCTAGTCTCGGCCTCGCTGGATAGGTAATGAGGGTGCGTGAGGATGTTCCACGCTGCTGCGGGGTCGAGGAAGCCGCCAGTGGTGAAGTCGCCGAGGAACGACTCGAGAGCAAGACGTGCAGATGGAGGGGCGACGGAGATGAGGGCACGTACCACACGACCTGTATCATAGACCTAGTCGGTCTTGGTGGAGTCGCAAGGCAGGATATAGTATGGCCACAGGCCCTCACCTTGCGCCCAGATGCGTAAGCTAAACTCCCAGCTCCAGAACTGCTCCCCGGCCTGAAGAGGCGGGGGTGGGGTTTCAAAGCCCTTTGGCCTGCGATCAGCACCCATAGCGAGGCCTACGACTAAAGACACTGTTTTCTTTTGGCGCTGGGTATGCTGCCGCACCAAACATTGCACAATAGAGGAAACGGCGGGACTAGTATGTCTGTGTGGAAGGAAGGGAGGTGAATGTCAATGTTATTGTCTCTGCTGATGCTGCTGTTGTAGCGGCTGCTAGGTCAGCAATTGTGTCGGCGGCTACAGTGTTGCTAGCTGTTACGTCAGTGTTGCGAGTTGCTCACGTATGGCGGATAACGGATTTGTTGAGCCAGCAAGGATGATGACAGATCCTGGTGTTGGTATTATTGCTGCTACTATTGCTGGTGTAGTCGCGACAGCTGCTACTGCTTTTGTTGTAGCTACTACAACTGCTGTAATTGTAGCAAAAAGGGAGGACCAGTGAATCCTCCTGCAAAGGAGGACCCCTCCCCACTTTCAGCCATGGTTCCGTCTATTTTTATTGTTGTCTTGAACTTGTTGGTGATGTCAGCAGTGACCTCACTAGTGACATCACCAGAGATGTCAACCGTGCGGCTGACATCAACAGGGATGATAGTAGTGATGTCGGCTGAGGGTGGCTGACATCAGCAATGGCTGTCGCCTTACTACTATAGCCGCTATTGTGTTAGCTGTTATGCTATAGCAGCTGTTGCTCCTACTATTGTTGTTGCTGCTGCTCACGTCAGTAGTGACATCACTAGCTACATCAACGGTGATGTCAGTGGTGATGTCAATGATTGCAACTGACGTCATTAGAACTGCTCCTATTGTTTCCACTATTGGTGATTTTATAGCGCTTTCGTGCGTTGGTGGTTCCGTTGTTGCCGCAACTACAGCCGCTGTTGCAGCTACTGCCACTGCCCTGCTGCATGCTACCGGTGCTATTAGAACTGCTACGATTGTGGCAGTAGCTGCTATGGCTACCGCTCCTGCAACATCGCTTTAGCACGCTACTGTTGCTACTGTGGCAGGTGCTGCTGCTCCAGTAGCAGCAACGAGGTTGGGGGTGCTGCCCCCAGCCCTCGACTATGGTGTCTATGGGGGTTCCTTGATTTTTCTTTTGTTTCTTTTTTTTTCGTGGCCAATGCTTGCTACTTCTACAACTGGGTGCTGCTACTGCAGCTCTGCATTGCTGCCTTAGCCGCCGTTGCAATTGCTATAGGCCACTACTGTTACTGCTGCAATTGGTTTCTCTGCTCCTACGCGCAGTTCCTGCTGCTGCTTCTCGCTACTGGCTGCTGATGTGCGCTGTTGGCTGCTGCTGCTTGTGCAGCTACGGACTACTACTGATACTGCTCGCTACTCGCTGCTTGCGGCTACTCACTGCTCAATGCTACAACTACTGCCCGTTGTTGTTGCTGTTGCTTGCTACTTGATGCTCGGGTCTGCTACCAGCTGCGGCTCCAACCTGATGCTGCATGTTGCTGTCGTTGCTACTACTTGTTGGAGCAGCTGTTGCTTGCTGCAGTAGTTGTGCTTCCTACTTGCGTGCTGCTTGATGTGTGTTGTTTGCTACATGCTGTTCCTACTGCTACCGCACTAGCAATAGCACATGCGAAGTCACTTTCCTGGCGGTGTCATTGCCACGTGCATCAGTGCCGCTCCAGCGTCAGTTAGTCGTGTCAACCGCGAGTCCACCACCGCTACCACTACCGTAGGATTAGTGCTGGCAAAAAAACTTTGGACATTTCCCCCTTGTCTGGAGCGTTTTGAAGACGCCACCCGACAGGTCAACGCAACTAGAAAACATCCAGCAGCATTTCCCCTGCACGGGCGCGTTTTGGGGACCGTCGGCGTTCACTGGACCTATGTACCGGTGTTCTGTTGCTTCTGCTATGCTCTGGCTATGATACCAAGCTGGAAAACCTAATGCGACGGGTTGGGGCAGCAGTGTTGTTGATGCAGCGTGCGGGAACCCACGCTCGTTGCTTAGATTGCCCCCTCAGTCTCCTGAACCAGAGTCTAAGTCGGAGAGCTCTGGTGTTATTACTCATAAACACATCCGCGCGTGACAAAAGCAAAAAACTGGACGTTACGACTTAGGAAGTAAGAATGAGGAACAGTGGGAGACCCCTCCAACATCTAGCGCCCCCCACCCCCTCAGCTCTGTAGAGATTGTTAGTCACCTTTCTGGCCAGTCAGATAAATGGCCTATTTTCTGGTAGGCAGATTTTTTTCGGTGAGCCCTGTTAAACGGCAGACTGCCCAAAACCCGAGCGTCGTCCGTTTTGCCTAAAAAACGGACCATACCATAATACCGACGTTGCGAAGATAGTCGGAATCAGCTAGGAAGAAAAAAATAGTGAGGAATTATGGCCGCCTAAACCCAGGCTGTGTCTACGCTAGTCCCGGGAACCAACTGTGCCCGAAAAACATGAAACTTGGACCCTAGGTATAACATGTCACTGCAGATGTAACAGTGTAGTCACACCCAGCAGTGGACGTCTGCAGACAGCATGTGCTGTGACAATGACTGCCGGTGGCACGACTGTAGAGGATGTCTGCCAATGGAGCTGAGCGCGCCAACTAAAGGTGGAGAAGGCTCAAGCAGAATGCGTGTAGCCTTAGCGTGCGTCGGCTCCACCAGACGACAGTCCAAGTGTGCACCGTCTCGCCGTTATTCATCTGTACGTCGATGTACACAAGCCGTGAGGACACAACAGAGTACGATGAGAGATGCATGAAAACCAACAACATTCTGAACCCAGAGATGCTAAATCTTGAGCCAGAATCAACGACTGGTCACACACACAAGTCTGGCATCGATTGGTGGACAAAGATTGAAAACATGCAAATCAGGCTTGAGAGCCAGTCCACCGAGAGAACTCTAGCGTCTGCAGAGCGGACGGACGAGCGGTGGCAAGCTTTTCTCGCCAACGATGGGTGAGACTCGACTAGCGAGTCTCACCCGTAACAACGGGCTCACTTGTTACTAGAGCACTTGTAGTAAATCTATGACTTCACACTAGGGTTTTGGAGCTCACGTGCTCCACACTTAATGAAACGAAGCGCCGTTGGTCCCATTCAATCCGTATGGTTCTTCTCATGGTATTAGAGCACTCTTTCGGGCCTGAGGAGGACGAGAGCCGACCGTAGGAGCTGAAAGAAAGGCCGCCACTTGGATGCCATGTCAGCTAGGGTCGGCGGGTTAACACAGGGTGGCAAAGCAGATCTAGGGCTTCGATAGAGTCCCAAGGGGGCGCGCAAGCACTAGCAGGTCTTCGCGCATGCGGCGGAAGCTTGGGACAAAGAGCCGCCGCCGAAAGGAGGTTTAACGGCCCACCAAGGGCCTCCCCAAGGTGCCCAATTGTGGTTCTGAGGGTGGGCAAAGGGTTTGGGGGGGTGGGATCGCACTTGCAGGGCCTCAGGACGTATCTGGCGGCTTCCCCATAGAGCTTCGAGCTCTCGGCAGAAAACTGGGCCCAAAGTGGGACCGGCAAATTGCTGCCGAAATTTTCTTGGTCACTTCCAGCACCGTTCGGAGCTAGGCAGACCACCGGACCCACTTCCCAAGCATCATGAGCGAGGTAGATGGGACTAATGGAGGTGCCGGCAGTGCCGGCAACGTCGGTAGTGGTGGCAACGTTCCTAATGTCACCCTCACCGCTGCCGCAATGGCGCAACTTGGACTAGGCCAAAAGGAATTGTCCCCTCTGCAGCTTGGGACAAGGGATTACCTGGCATGGAGGGACATCTTCTTGTTCTGGGCGGCAGAGCATGGGTTGGAGGAACTCTACATTCGTCCACCTCCAGATGCCGCAACCGATCTCATGCTACTGCGTGCATTCAATGCACTAACACGCGCACTGCCAAACCCACAAGCCTACGCTTTGCACCATTTTCGCTTTGGTGGCTGAGGTGAGAATCCCTCTGATCCACGAAGTGGTGCAGCTCGACCCCATTATGCCTGGCGCCACCTGTCCACGCGACAATAAGAACAGGGAATGACTCTTGTCGTGACGCGGAGAGATCACCTCCACAACCTCTATCCTAAACCAGGCGCGCCAATCGCTGAGTTCTGGGATGAAGCCATGGACATTCGCCGATGACTCTTGGGTCTAGGTGCCTCGTGCTCCGTCCTTGAGTGGCTGGACATAGTGCTGCTCCACCTTGGCGAGTAGTACAAGGAGTTTTGGCGTGGCCTATTGCGTCGCCACCCAGTCGCTGAGATCAAGCTCATTCACCTCGCCTCCGTTTTTCAGGAGCTGCAAAACTACGAAGACATATTGAAGGGCGAGGCTCGCGACATGACAACGGCGCCACCGACAGCATATGCACATCAGAGCTCCTCTTCCAGTGCTCATCAGACGTCATTCACCTCTCGTGGAGGATCCCCTAGTGGGGATCGTGGCTGGTCTGGTGGCAGTGGTCGCGGCGGTGGTCGCGGCCGTGGTAACCAGAGGTGTAGGTACTGCGACCAGACTGGGCACTTTTGGCGCCGGTGCCCTTCCCTCCAGCGACAGATAATGGAGAAACAACAACAGCAGCAGGCACAGCAGTAGCAAAGGCAGGCACAGCAGCAGCATCAGCCACTACAGCAGTTTCCTGCGATGCAGCACTTTGGGGGGCATGGACCAACTGTGCTGCCACCCTACCATCCTATAGCAGCAGCCGCCTTTGGACTGCCGCCTCAGACAACTGTCCTCATGGCCTCAAGGCATCTGCTTGTCTGAACTGTCAGGAAGGAAAGGCACACTGTCAGAGTTTTCCTTTATCACAACATGTCAGCAAGGTACCCCTTGAGCTGGTGCATGCTGACTTAACTTGATCCATGCTGGTCTCCTCGGTCCAGTACGCGTCACTGTACATCCTGACACTAACAGATGATTACAGCCGATTTCACTGGGCTTTCCTGCTCAAAACCAAAGCGGATGCACAACGGGCAATCATGGAGTGGATTCCCCTTGCTAAGCGACAGACTGGGTGCTCTCTGCGCATCCTCCATACAGATAGGGGGTGGAGAATTTCTGGGTCCACTCGAAACAGACCTAAAAGCTAGAGGCATTGTGCATCAAACTACCGCACCGTATACACCTCGACAAAATAGGGTGGCCGAGAGATGGCACAGAACGTTAGGCGATGCTCTGCATACCCTGCTGGCAGAGTCTGGTCTGACCTTCGGATTCTGGGAGGAAGCTGTCAAGTACATTACCTGGGTATGGAACAGAAAACCACAAGGGCCTCTGCCTAGGACCATCATTCCCTGGGAGAGATGGTTCAAGCAGAAGGCAGACTTACGCCCTACACGGGTGTGGGGAACTATGGCGTGTGTGTGGTTTGCTCACCCACAACGTAGCCATAGGCTGAGTCCACGAGGTAGATGGTGTGTCTTTGTCGGAGTCGCTCATGCTTCAAAGGCATGAAGGTTTTGGGACCCCGTGCAGCATACGTTTGTCAAAGGTCGTGATGCGTCATTCCTAGAACACATGCCATACAAGGCGTTCAAGGGACTCAAGCATGCACCAGTACTCACTGTTTCTGAGCGATACCCTGAGTACGTGAGTGTACCCATCTTTGTTCCCACCACACAACCGAAGGTTGAACCACTATCGAGAGAGAACAAGGTCACGGGCCAGGTCACACCAGTCCCTACCGACTTGCTTACACCGACTGATCTTGCAAGCACCACTGCAGACTCCTCAGGGTTGCCACCTGGCCTGACCCCAGTGCAAAACAGTCCTGTCCAGCCTGATCCGGTCCGTCGCTCACAGTGCAACGTGGCCAGGGTGGATAACAGACAGTTCTATCACACAGCTGGTCCCACGCAGCCTGTGGCTATCCACCCGGAGCCTCTCATCGTTGAAGAGGCAAGGGGGCGCCCTGATGCAACAGAGTGGGAAAAGGCTATGATCAATGAGCTGAACGCCCTCCTTGAGCATGAAGTTTATACATGGGTGCCTCTTCCCCCCGGACGTAAAGCCATTGACCTAAAGTGGGTGTTCAAAGTCAAACGGAATGTTCAGGGCTTGTTTGAAAAATGCAAAGCTTGACTTGTGGCCAAGGGTTTCCACCAGATACCAGGACAAGATTTTACAGACACTTACGCCCCTGTGGGCAAGTACACGTCAGGTCGCGTGCTGCTAGGGGTTGCGGCACACAAGGACTGGGAAATACATCAAATGGATGTCAAGAATGCCTTTTTGAATGAGCCACTAGAAGAGGAGATTTTTGTGGAACAACCACCCTGGTTCACGGACGGGACAGATAGAGTCTGGCTTCTGCTAAAGGCATTGTACGGACTGAAACAGGAACCACGGTGTTGGAACAAAGAAATCAGCTGAACACTAGAACTAGGAGGATTTCTACAAAGTCTGTCTGAGCCCTCCTTGTTCATCCGCTGTGTTCGCGGCACTCCAGTGGCCCTTCTCCTACATGTGGATGGCCTATTGATTCTTTCACCCTCTCTCTCTCTCTTGTTCAAGACACATAAGCACTGCTCACTGCACACTACCACATGACTGACCTGAGAGAAGCACACAACTTCCTAGGCATAACAATCACGCGCAACAGAGCTGCACGCACCTTGACATTACACCAGGGACGGTTCACTCCACATTAACAGACCAATTCTCTAACCTTGTGCAACATCTCCCCACACAGCATTCAACGATGAGTCCAAAAGTCTATGGACATCTTCTTGACCCTCATACCACTGACTACAGACCTGACACAGATCCCACACTGTACAGGCAGATCACTGGCAGCCTCACCTACCTTTCCTCCACCACCCGACCGGATATTGCCTGTGCAATGAACACTCTCGCCCAGTTCAGCCAGCAACCCCGCAATGCACATCAAAAGGTTTTGTTGAAATTTCTGCGTTATGTGTTTGACACAGCATCCATGGGCCTCGTCTTCTCCCCTGGCACTAGTCCCTTGCTCGATGGGTATTGTGACAGTGACTATGCACAAGACCGAAATGCACGCAGTCGGGGGGGTATGTCTTCCGTTTATGGGGCACCACTGTGTCATGGCGCAGTGCAAAGCAGTCATGTGTTGCACGTAGTGTGGCTGAAGCAGAGTACATGGCATTGGGAGAAGTTGCATGTGAAGCAACTTGGCTGCAACGGCTGTTGGAGGAGCTGGGCATGGTTGTGCGGGCCGTACCACTGTACAGTGATAGCTCTGCTGCACGTCAATCACGACAAATGACGGGGTACTGCACCCACGCACTAAGCACATAGGCATTGAACATCACTTTGTCCAAGGAGCAGTGGAAGTAGACACTGTCCAAGTGTGCGCAGTGCCTGGAAGTGAGCAACTCGCTGACTTTCTCACTAAGGCACTTCCATCATCCTCCCTTATGTCTCAACTCCATCTGCTTGGTTGCATGCGTGCAACGCCCTCGGCCAAGGGGGCGTGATAACCCTCTGTATATGTATTCATGCGTATGTGCTCTCGGGTGTGCAGTGCATGAGGACTCAGCGGTCGATGGTGATCCACGCTGATAGCGGAGACACGTGCTCGCCAACCCTGTCACGTGGCGGCGTCACTCCCTTGTCTCACACGCTCCGCCGGCCGTCGACCCTTGCCTGCCCCCGCTAACAGACCTATTTGTGTCCTTGAGATTCACGTGGCATACTGTGCTCGCTGTGATACGCGACCTAGATTAAACCCCAAATTGCATGTTTGTAGGTCTGGTTTAGGTCTCCTAATTTCTGACCTAGGATGTGACTTCACAACTGCGATAGCACCTTTTCTGGGCACACAGGGTGATTTCGCCCTCGCACCCTATCGAGCGGCAGCAGGCTTCGCACACCGCCGATGGGTGAGACTCGACTAGCGAGTCTCACCCGTAACAAGGGACTCACTTGTTACTAGAGCACTTGTAGTAAATCTGTGACTTTGCACTAGGGTTTTGGAGCTCACGTGCTCCACACTTAACGAAACAAAGCGCCGTTGGTCCCATTCAATCCGTATGGTTCTTCTCATGAGGGAACAGGGGTAGAAGCCGGTGGTGCTCAAAAGGTCTTTGGGCCGAAAGCGATAGTCGCTGGGTCATCAAGAGCCGGAGACCTCGAAGTGGAGGGAGCTCGAACGGACACATCAGCCTGGCGAGGGGTGCTCGCCGTGGCAGTCTCCCCCATCCGGGGAGAGACCTCACACGTAGGAATGTGTGTGAGAGACAGCGACGTAATCAATGTCAGATCACGATAGGTGAGGGACTCAAAGAAGAGCGCGTCACGGGACTCAACAATGCAAAGACAAGCAGGGTCCCAAAAATGCCAGGCCTTCGACCGTGGGGAGATGCCGACGAAGGTACAAAGCGGCCCTGCCGTGAGACCTTGGACCCCTGCTAGTCCTCGGTGTACCACACAGAAGCCAAGGATCCCTAGATGCGAGCGAGGCTTAGGTCAGCACAGTGACCGAACCAAAGCTCATACGATGTGATGTGGTCCGGAAGGGGACCGTGTGGGAGGCGGTTCTAGACCCAAGTCATGTAGGCAAAGCTCTCAAAAGCGAAGGACTCCGGGAGACCGTACTCAGACCACATAGCACAAACCGCATCGTCCATGGTGTGGTTCCAACACTTCGAAACACCGTTCTGCTGAGGAGTAGCAGGAGCGGAAACCTGGTGAAAAATCCCGTACTCAGCAAAGAAGCTATCCATCTCGCCTAGAAACTCGCCACCATGATCCGAGCGGAAGGTGTACAGCATGTGGCGGGACTGACGCTCAGCCATCACTAGCCACAGGCAAACCGCGAGAGCGGCGTCACTCTTCTGGCGTAGGCTGTAGACCCATCGCATCCGGGTGAAAGCATCAGTCAGGGTCAGGACGTATCGAACCCTCTCAGACAAAGACTCGACAGGAAGAGGACCAAGGAGGTCCAAATGGACTAACTCGAGAGGGCGAAGGGCGAGAGAGTGGGAGTCAGGGTAAGTGCAACGATGCATCTTACCTTGGGCATAGAAGAGGCAGTCGGTCTTGGGCGGCTTCTCGAAAGAAGCCGCGCCAAGACCGAGAGCAGGCTGTGTCCGAATGAGCTTCGACATAGTGTCGGAGCCCACATGACACAGACGGTGATGAAGCAATCGGTGGTGCTCAGGAGACAGGATACCAGTGAGAAAAACATGAGCTGAAGGGGAGGGAGAGCTAGGAGCAGAAGTCCGGGAGACACGATACAGGTCATCCACAACACAAGCATGGAGAACAATGCTGCGAGTGTCAATAACAGTCACAGTCGTGGACTTGGCAGTGTGCTCCACGGAGAGTCTTATCAGTGTGGAAGCACGTACAGAAAGCAAACTGAGCTCAAGGTCAGGCACAAACAACACCTCGGAGAGATACAAGGGGCAAAACGGACCATTCAGACGCACGACCCCAACACCCTGGACTGGCAAGGATTGACCAGAGCCTGTGCGGACGGAACGAACAGACGCAACAGGGCCGAGAACAGCAAAATCACTACGATGACACGTCATGTGATGAATGGCACCTGAATCGATGATCCAAGTGCCGCCGGAATCACGAGTGGAGGACGTCACTGTACAACGGGCAATGGAACACTCGGCCTCGGACGGTCGCTGGACAGCAGGTGGGGAGGAACGATGAAGGGCACAAAGGTGAGACTCATGAATCCAATCTATGTAGTCAGGCCCATCGTCATCACATGCTGACTGTGCCCCCCCACAGGAGTCATCCCGGGCCACCAGAATAGACGGACCGACAGTCTGTGAACCACCCGACTGTGACAACACACTCGTACCTCCATGAAAGCGGGGTATCAGAAGGTGGCGGAGCTCGGCGATGGTGCGATCACGTGGGTCGGGGTTGCCGTTGGTTGCTGGTGAAGAAGCGGGAACTGCTACGGTCGTGGTCGTCGTGCGTCCGGAGGATGTGGTGTTCGATGTAGACCGGAGTGCGTGCGCAGCATGGAGCCCGCGAGTAATCCGTGTCAAGTCAAGCGGCTACTGGCACTCGGTGTAGCAATGGGCGCCTCCACAGTTGTAGCAGTGAATGGAGCGTCCACTGCTACTGCCCAATGATGGCTGCTGCTAAGGCTGCTCCTGGCCCGAGCCGCACTTTTGTCGCCCCTTCTTCCCCTGTGCTGCTGCCGCAACACCCTGTGTCTGAGTCGGTGTAATCAGGGTGGAAGGGGAGGAGGAGGACGAGGCAGAGGATGGAGAAGGAGTTTGTAGGAGGGGCGTCGGTGGCGATGCAACGACTGCTGTAGCAATGGAAGTATCCTGATGAGCCACGGCTTCCTCACGGGCTGAAGTCACTTGGAAGATAAGCTTGTGCGCCCAGGGAAGAAGCTGTAGTGAGGCCGAGAAAGGCTCGAGCACAGCGTTGCTATACAGCGTGAAGATGTATATGGGCTTAAGGCGAAGCCCGAGCATGATCGTGCGGAGCGCCCACAGCTGTGTACCTCCTGAAGTCCCAAGGCACGTGGAAATGCACATGGTGCGTCGCCAATAGTCTATTGCAAGCTCGGCAGGCCCCTGGCAAAGGGAGTGAAAGGCATGGATGTGTACAACGTGGGTGGCGTGCGTCTCTGTAGCAAGCAGGGACGACGTTAAGTCCCAACCCCCACGTGGATCAGCGCCGGTGCCTGTGCCCGCCTCGCCAAGTAACAGGGAGAAGTCAACGACAGTCTCTCGCGGCATGGCGTAGAGGAGTCCGCGCATCGCCCTAGCCGCTGTCAGCACCTGAGCTCGGTCCGTAGTCTGATACGGACTGTGGTAGTAGGGCCACACGCCCTTTGAGGTGGCCCAGACCTGAAATTGGATCTCCCAGCAGTCAAAGCCGTCCTCGCTGACATACCGGGGGGACGGCATCTCGAAGTCCTTTGGTCGCCGGTCCGTAAGGAGAGTAACCACAGGCTAGGAAGGAAGAGAGATGGGAAAGACGCCGGGAAAAGGGAAGTCGCTGGGGTGGAGGTCAAGCAACGATCGAGGCTCCGGAAAGCAAGATTCATGTGGGGGCCGAGAGCTCGTCTGAAGCCGGTGGATATGCTCCTAAAGCACACGAATCTCGTGCTTGGGGGAGTCGCCATCCATGCCTAGCATGTCTAGATCCTCGTCCCAAGGCTCAAGATGTGGCGGTTCGGCTCTAACTCCTATCTCTGGTGCTGGAGCTGACTGCTGTGTAGAGGGTGCGACCCCGGCCACTCCCTCAGAAGTCTGTCGTGGAGTCATGGGATGACCTCGAAGGAGCTCGGTGAGTGTACGGATGGCGTCAGTCTCCTCCTGCTGCAGTCGACCCATCTCGTCCTGCTGGCTCCGCAGGTCCTCAATGGCCTGCAAACGTGGGCTCATAACCTCTAAGAAGGAAGAGGAGGGATCTAGCACCCTTTTTCCCTTCTCGTTGGACGGAGCTATGGTGCCACTCATTATGGGCCGAGACGTCAAAGTGGTCAAATTGCAAAAATGTGAGCGTGTCTCGACGATTTGAAACGCTGGCAACTTTTGACCCTCCGACCAAAACTTTCACAAAGACAGGTGCTGACATAAGCAAAAACTTGATGTCGTCAGCAAGACCTGATGACGTCACAAAGTCAAGATGCTGACGTGAGCTCACCCTCCCCCCTTTTTTGTTTTGTTGTCGACCCTCATGACTGTTGCGCGAGCTGGCAGCCGCTCCGCAGCAACCGCGCAGGAGCCGTGTGGAAGCTTCGCAGCAACTTCCGCTTGGTTGCTGCTGCTGCTACGTCGTCATCTATAGCAGCAGCCGCGCGGCTGCATGCAGAGCGGCCGCCTGGCCGCTGCGCGCGCGGCTGTGGCAGCAGCCACATACTGCTGCTGCTGATGTGCGCTACGGCTGCTGCACGCTACTACAGCCGTCGCGCAGTAATGCCGCTGCTTCTGTTGCAATGCTGCTGCTGCTGCTACTGTTGCTGCTGCGCTGCTGCTGCTGTCGCTGCTGCTGCCCTCCTGCTGTGTTGTTGCCGCCACTGTTGTTACGTTCGGCGCTGCTGCTGCTGCCGCTACTACTACGCTGTTGTTATGGTGCTGCCGCCGTGCGCTATTGCCGCCGCTGCTGTTGCCGCTGCTACTGTGCTGCTATTCTGCTGCACTGCTGGTGCTGATACTAAATGCTGCTAGCGACTGCAGTCTCACGTGGTGATGGTGAGCAACGTCGACGCCTGTTTGCAGTCGTCGATGTGTCCCTGTGGATCTGTTGCAACTGTGGCTCACTGCTACTACACTGTTGTGTCTCTGCTGCGTAGCTCAGTGAGAACTGTCTCACCACTCTGATACCATGAGAAGATGTGTGGAAGCTTCCTACTGACTCGGGCGCTGACTCGGAGTCACTATCTCATCAGATGGTGACGATAGTCACAAGTCGTGCACACACCGACAAGGGTCTGGCTAGGAGACACAAGGCAAAGTGTCTGAATGCTTCAATAGCATTTGCAGAGAGAAATGACAAATGACAGGTCCATGGCATAAGTACCTGCCGCGGCGCACGGCGGGTGTCGCACGCGGCAATGCAAGGTCTGTCCTAAAACCGGCCCAAAACAACTGTTTTGGCCGTAACTCTGTGCACACATGTCAGAACGCCACGCCGTCTGAACCTAGACGTGCATAATCACAAACTGGACGCTACGACTGGTCACATGCATGCATCCGGCATCAAACCGTGGACACACAATACAAAAACATGCAAATCAGGTCCACGGCAAGTCCACCGATAAAGTCCTGCGTGTTTTAGAAAAACTGACGGAGGTCCTGGGTAGCGTCCAGAGCTCTAGAATAGTCGTCGGTCAGCTCCAAGCTGGTAGTCCGTGAGAAGATGCAAGGAAGCTTCCAAGCAACACTCCCGTTGACCAGGGCGTCAATGCCTGATCAGACGGTGACGACAGTCACAAGTCGTGCACGCAACGGCAAGAGTTTGGCTAGGGGACACAAGGCAAAGTTTATGAATGCTTCAATAGCATCTGCAGAGAGAGATGACAAATGACAGTTCCATGGCATAAATACCTGCCGCGGCGCACAGCGGGTGTCTCACGCGACGGTCCAATAGCTGTCCTAAAACCGGCCCAAAACCATTGTTTTGGCCATAACTCTACGCACACATGGTAGAATGCTACGCCGTCTTAACCTAGACGTGCAAGATCACAAGACGCACGCTACGACTGGTCACATGCATGTATCCATCATCAGACGCTGGACACCCAATGCAAAAACATAAAAATTGGACTCATGGCCAGTCCGCGAAAAAAATCCTGCAAGCTGCAGAAAAACCAGCAGGAAGTCCCGGCAGTGTCCGGGGCTCTGGAACGGTGGTCGGCCAGCCCCAAGCTGGTAGTCCACCGCCAGTCATCGCACCGGTGTCACCAGGGGCCGCCTCAGGGATGTGCACGACTATGGACACGGCCGAGTGGTCACAGTAGACTGTACAACAACGTCACAAATCACAACACTCCCATCATGACATGATGGTACGCATGTCCAAACACGTGCGGCACAGGGACAAGTACAATAGTGTGTGTAAAACAGATGGGACAGGAATACACATCCCACACTCAACCACACTCAGGCATAGGGCGAAGCCCAACAGAACGAATGGCCACCAGGAACTCTCCGCGAGCTAGTGCCATTGTCAAGAAATCAGCACGCTGCATGTCAGTGCCAACCCACATGACAGAGATCACGTGTCGCTCCACCAGATCACGCACAAAGTGATGCTCAACCGCAATGTGCTTTGTGCGAGCGTGAAAGACACCGGAGTTCTCCGAAATGGCGAGAGTACTATGGTTGTCACAACAAAGCACAATGGCGGGTACTGACTGACCAAGCTCAAGAAACAAGCGCTGCAACCATACTGCCTCAACAACCCCTACGCCCAAAGCAACATACTCTGCCTCCGACGAGCTACGTACGATGCAGCTCTGCTTCCCGCTACGCCAAGACAGAACGGTACCGCCGAGCAGGAACACGTAGCCAGTACGGCTGCGTCCATCTGGGCTCCAGGCCCAGTCGCTAACAGTGTAGCCGTCAAGGACCATCGAACACTGCCGACGAAAGCAAAGTCCGAGGTACGGCGTGGAGACCATGTACTGCACCACTCGCACAGCCCCGTGAAGGGCTCTGGCACGTGGAGCCTACGAGAACTAAGCGAGGATGTTGACAGCGAAAGCGATGTCAGGACGTGTGGTAGTGGCCAGGTACATCAGAGATCCGATGAGACGAAGGTACAAGGTCACGTCCACTGTCTCCCCCAACTGTGCGGGATCATCGAACTTGAGGGCATCCTACCCATTGGGTGTAAGAGGTGAGGAAGCGGTGGGCACTACACTAAGGAGGTCGCTGAACCGCTCCCCCACGACTCGTGCGTATCAGGCCTGATGCAGCAACAATGCCCGACGCCTGCGATCCCGCACGATCTCCATACCAAGAAACACCGATGCAGGACCAAGGTCCTTCATCTTGTAGGCAGTCTGAAGGACAGCCTAAGCCTCATTCACGGCCTCCAGGGACGCAGACGCCATCAGAAAGTCATCGACATAGACCAGGATGGCGGTGATTCGCTCGGGTGTCGGTAGCATGAAGAGAGAGGGATGTGCCTCACTCTGTACGTATCCCGCACGGGTCAAAGTGCCGCTGATCTCCCAGTTCCAACACTGCAGAGACTGCTTGAGGCCGTACAAGGACTTGCAAAAGTGCCAAACCTTGTCACTGTCCTCAAAGCGTGGTGGCTGAGCCACATAAATCTCCTCATACAGAGAGCCATGGAGGAACACATTGTTCACGTCCATCTGGTGCAGTTCCCAGTCATGCTGAGCCACTACACCGAACAGAGCTCGAGCTGAGGTCATGCCGGCTCCAGGGGCAGAGGTGTCAGTGTAATCAACGCCCTCAATCTGAGAGTACCCCTTGATGACCAAGCAGGCCTTGTAGCGTTCCAGCGAGCGATCCGGCTTCACTTTCTTACCAAAGACCCACTTAACCTGAATAGCCTTCCTCCCAGGTGGAAGGTCAAATAGCTCATAGACTCTATGCTCGCGGATAGCGCGAAGCTCATCCTCGCAGGTAGCACGCCAAGCGTCAGCATCCTTTGATGATAGAGCTTCCCTCAGGGTGCCTGGGTCGGGCGCCATAGAGGGAGAGCTCTGCGTGGCAAGGGCGCACGCCTCGGTGCTAGGCCTGACGACCATAAGACCAGCTGCTGCATCACAAGCGATATGGAGCTCGCGAGTGACGAGATCATGTCCTACGGGACACACAGGATGTAACTCTGTGAGTGCAGTGCGGACACTCAGGCCTAGGGCCTTTGTGCCGGGGTCACCACTCGCGATGCTGCAAGAGGCGCGCTTGGGTGCAGGGCCCGACGCTTGCTGAGCTCCGGAATCCAGTGGTCGAAGACGGCCACCGGGTTCACGGGAGTAACCGGAGCTCAAGGGGTGCACCTCAGGCTCAGGGACAGGCACGACCACAGCTGGTGGACACTAAGGCAAGGCTAGTGATGCCGTGCGAGGAGATGCATGTGTGGGGGACATGGAGCTCGGTGTGACACCATGAGTGCGCAAGACTGGACCTGAAACAGAGGGAGGAGTGCCACCAGCAGATACGGTAGTAGGCGAGACTTGACCAGACCCACAAACAGGAGTGCCTGCAGACGCAGGTATTGGCACAGAAGAAGGCGCGGGAACTGAAGCAGAGGCACCTGTGGGGCGTGAAGCAGGCTGTACAGCCGAGGTCTCTGGACGGATGGCGATGATCACCGGGTTATCAAGGGCCAGAGACCAAGAGGTGAAGGGGGCTCGAACGGTCACATCAACCTGGTGACAGGTGCTCGCTGGCGTAGAAGTCTCCCCCATCCACCGCGAACCCTCACAGGTAGGAACATGTGTGGCGGAGAGTACCGTGATCGAAGTCAGGTCACGGTAGGTGAGAGACTCAAAAAGGAGCGCGTCGCGTGATTCAATGATGCGACGACAAGTAGGGTCCCAGAAGAGCCAGGCCTTCGACCGCGGGGAAATGCCTACGAAGGCACACAAGCGGCCCCGAGGTGAGACCTTGGACCCCTGCTGGTCCTCGGTGTACCACACGAAGGCCAGGGATCCCCAGACGCGAGCGGGACGAAGGTCAGCATGGTGGCCAAACCAGAGCTCATACGGTGTGATATGATCCGGAAGCGGACCGTGCGGGAGGCGGTTCCAGACCCAAGTCATGTAGGGGAAACCCTCAAAGACAAAGGACTCAGGGAGACCGCACTCAGACCGCATAACACGAACCGCATCCTCCATGGTGCGGTTCCAGCACTCGGAAACAACGTTCTGCTGAGGGGTAGCAAGAGCGGAGACATGCTGAAAAATCCCGTGCTCACAAAAGAACCCGTCCATCTCGCCAAGGAACTCACCGTCGCGATCCGAGCGGAAAGTAGCGTGTGACGTGACTGATGCGCGTCGCGTGACATCCTGGTAAAGTCGTCAGTCAGAGTCAAAACGTACCGGCCCCGATTCGATAGGGATTCGACCGGAAGAGGACCAAGAATGTATGAGTGAACTAGCTCGAGAGGCCAAAGCGCTCGCGAACGAGAGTCACGGTAGGTGCATCGGTGCATCTTCCCCTGAGCGCAAAAGAGACAGTCGGTCTTGGGTGGCTTCTCGAAAGAAGTCGCATCAAAACCAAGAGCTGGCTGTGTCCGAATGAGCTTGGACACAGTATCGGAGCCCACGTGACACAGACGGCGATGAAGCAACCGCTGGTGTTCCGAAGATAGAATACCCGTGATAAACACCCGACCGGAGGAGGAAGGAGAGCAAGCGGAGGAGGTCCAAGAGACGCGATACAGATCATCAACGACTGAGGTATGGAGGACAACGCTGCGAGTGTCAGTAGTAGTCACAGTCTCTTAGTCTGCGGTATGCTCCATAGAGAGACCCATCAGTGTGCAGGCTGAGCTCAAGGTCAGGCACTAACAACACGTCAGAAAGGTACAAGGGACCAGACAGACCGTCGAAACATACAACCCCAACACCATGGACTGGCAAGGACGGACCAAAGCCTTGATGGATGGAACGATCAGAAGTGACAGGACCGAGAACAACAAAATCACTACGACGACACGTCATGTGATGAGTGGCACCAGAATCGATGATCCAAGTGCCACCGGAGTCACGACTGGTGGACGTCACTGTACAACGGGTAATAGAACACTCGGCATCAGAGGGACACTAACCCGTCAGTGGGGAGGAACGACGCAGAGCACAAAGATGAGACTCATGAACCCAATCAGTGTAGTCAAGCCCACCATCATCACATGCTGACTGTGCTCCGCCACACGCATTGTCACGAGCCATAGGAACAGACGGATAGACAGTCTGTGGACCACCCGACAATGACAACACACTCGTACCTCCCTGAAAGCGGAGCGCTAGAAGGTGTCGGAGCTCAGTGATGGTGCGGTCGTGTGGGTCCGGATCACTGCTACTCGCCAGTGAGGGAGCGGGAACAGCTGCAGTCGTGGCCGCCACGTGTCCAGAGGATGGCGAGGATGACGTGCTGGATGTGGAATGGAGGGCGTGTGTAGCGTGGAGCCCACGAGTAATCCGTGCCCCGTCCAGCGGCTGCTGGCACTCGGTGTAGTGATGGGCGCCTCCACAGTAGTAACAGTGAACAGAGCGTCCACTGATAGTACTGGATGACGACTGCTGCTGTGACTGCTGCTGACCTGATCCACGCTTCCCCTTCTTCTTCTTCCCCTGAGCTGCTGCTATAACACCCTGTGTCTGAGTGGGTGTGGGCGGGGCCAAAAAGGAGGAGGAAGATGAGTACAAGATGGAGGATGAAGAAGGAGACTACAGGAGGGAAGATGGTGGTGATGCGACGACTGGTGCAGCAAGAGAAGTCTCCTTATGGGCCACGGCTGCCTCGCGGGCTGAAGTCACCTGGAGGAAGAGCTGATACTTCCAGGGGAGAAGCTGCAGAGTGGCTGAAAAGGGCTCAAGGACAGCGTCGCTATACCGTGTGAAGATGTCAGTGTACTCAAGGCGAACTCCGAGCATCATCTACGGAGCGCCCACAATTGTGTGCCTCTTGAGGTCCCAAGGCGCATGTAGATGCGCATGACGCGTCACCAGTAATCGGTTGCACGCTCTGTAGGCCCCTGACGGAGAGAGTGGAAGGCACGAATGTGTGCTGCACAAGTGGTGTGCATCCATGCGGCCAGTAGGGATAAGGCCAGATCCCAACCTCCGCGGAGATCAACGCCGGTGCCTGTGCCGGCCTCGCCAAGGAAGGGGCGGAAATCTAAGACGGTCTCGCGTGGCATGGCATATAGGAGTCCGTGCATCGTCCTGGCTTCTGTCAGCACCTGTGCTAGGTCTGTAGGCTGATACGGGCTGTGTTAGTAGGGCCACACTCCCTCTAAAGCAGCCTTAACCAGAAAGAGGATCTCCGAGCACTCGAAGCCGTCTTCACTGATGTACCATGGAGGTGGTGTCTCAAAATCCTTGGGTTGCCGCTCCGTGAGGAGAACAACCGTAGGCTGAGGAGGATGAGGGATGGGGAAGACTCGTCGAAGGCGATTGTCACCGTGATAGTCGGGTGACGATTGTATCGGAGGAAACCGAGTAGATCTGGTGCTCGTCTGCAGCTGACAAAGACGCTCCTGAAGAACTCGAATCTCATGATCCGGGGAGTCGCCTGTGATGCTTGGCATGAATGGATCATCATCTAGGAGGTCAGGAGGTGGTGGGTCAGGTCTAACTCCTGTCACGGGTGCCTGAGCTGACGGTTGTGTAGAGACCGCGACGCTGGTAGCTCCCTCGGAAGCCTGCCGTGGGACCGTGGACTGCGCACGCAGAAGCTCAGTCGGCGTGCGGATGGCATCAGTCTTCTCCCACTGTAGGCAATGCATCTCATCCTGCTGGCTCCGCAGGTCCTCAATGGCCTGCGAGCATGGGCTCAGGATCCCAGAAGAAGAGGAGGAGGGATCACGTGTCCCCTCCCCCTTGTTGTCAGACGAGTTCATGTCGCCTCTCAGTATGGGTCGACAGGTCAGGTTTGTCAGATTGCAAAACCGTCATTGTTTCTCGAGGAATTGAGACGCTGGCAACTTTGGACTGTCCGGCCAAAAATTTGGCTAAGTATGGTGCTGACGTCAGCAGGTCATTGCTGATGTCAGCACAACCTGATGACGTCAAAAAGAAAAAATGCTGACATCAGCTTGACTCCCCTTTTTTTCTCTCGTGATTCATCGCGAGCGTGCAGACGCTGCGCGGCTGCTGCGCGGAAGTTACACAGCAACTTCCGCTCAGCTGCTGCAGCTGTGCTGTCAGCTGCAGCAACAACTGTCTGGCTGCATGCGTTGCAGTGGCAGTAGCGGCTGCGCAATGCGGCTACTGCTGCTGCACGCTACAGCTGCTGTGCGTGTTGGTTTTTTGTGCATCTCTCATTGTGCTCTATTGTGTCCTCCCGGCTTGTGTACATCGGCGTGCAGATGACTGACGGCGAGACGCGACGCTGATGGAGTGTCGTCCGGTGGAGCCGACGCACGCTGAGGTCTTCTCGCAGTTCGCTGGAGCCTCCTCTCTCAGGCGACGCGCTCAGCTCCATCGGCAGGCCTCCTCGGCGATCGTGCTGCCGGCGGTCATTGACACCGCATTTGCTGCTTGCGTGCGTCGAGCGCGTCCTATTGCGTCTGCGTCGTCATGCACTGCCTAGGGTCCCAGTTGCATGTTGCATGGCCCTGTTTGGCAGCACAAACCGTTGTGGGCACTATCTGGGTTTAGGCTGCCATAACTCCTCGCTACTATTTTTCTAGCAGATTCTGACCGCACGGCTGCGTTCGCAGCGGCGGTGTTATGGTATGGTCCAGTTTTCAAGCAAAACGGACGACGCCCGGGTTTTGGGCTGTCGGCTGCCTGGCAGGCCTCACCGAGAAAACCTGCCAGCCTGAACTGAGCTATTTTCTGATTGGCTGTTGAACTGAGTAACAAGCTCTACAGAGCTGGGGGGGGCCTAGAACTTGGAGGGGTCTCCCATTGTTGTTCATTCTTCATTCCTAATCAGTCACTTACAGTTTTCAGCTGCTTTCTGGCGCTAACACTGGCGCGCGCATTTCTGAGTAACAAACCCAGAGCTTCCAGACTTAGACTCTAGAGCAGCAGACTGAGGGGGCAGCTGACTTAAGCAACGAGCGTGGAAGCCCGCACGCTGCATCAACAACGCTGCTGCCCCAACCTGCTGCCTAGGCTATTCCATTTTGGTATTAGAGCCAGAGCGTAGAAGCAGCAGCAGAAGACTGACGAACAGGTGCCAGACAACGCCGGCCGACCCCCATACGCGCTAGTGCAGGGGAAATGCTGCCGGATTTCTTCCGGCAGCATTGAACCGCCTGGTGGCGGCATCAGATTTTTTCCCACAGCCACTGGGCCAGGGGAAATGCTGCCGGAAATTTTTTCGGCAGCACTGACCCCCACGCGTGACGCGAGGAGGTGAGCGGCAAGCGGCGTCTGACGTCTGCGGGCGACGACGCAAGCGGCGAAAGTCACCCAGGTGCAGTGACTGGCACCGCCAGCAGCAGCAGGCGGCAGCAGCAGTTTGCAGCAGCACTCAGCAGCAGCAGCTTGCGACAGCAGCAGCAGCAGCAGCAGCAGCAACAGCGCACAGCAGCGCCAGTAGCGTACAGCAGCAGCAGTTGCGCGTTGCAGCAGCTCGTAGCAGCAGCCCGCAGCGGCAGCAGGCAGCAGCGGCAGCGGCAGCGGCAGCCGGCAGCAGCAGCAGCGGCAGCAGGCAGCAGCCGCAGCACGCAACAGCTGCAGTAGCGTGCAGCAGCAGCAGCGAGCTGTAGCAGCTGCTGCAGCGAGCTGCAGCAGCAGCCAGCAGCAGCAGCTGCCAGCCGCGGCTGCTGCTGCTCACTGCTCGCAGTGAGCGAGCAGCGAGCAGCAGCCCGCTGCTGCTAGCGAGCAGCAGCTTGCTGCTGCCAGGCGAGCAGCAGCCTGCTGCTCGCTGCAGACAGTGGGCTGTTGCCCGCTGACAAAGAGAAAAGAAGGAAAAAAAAGGGCAACAGAAAAAAATCCCCCACCCCCGCAGCTCGTTGCAGCAACCCGCCGCAGCAGCGAGCAGCTGCTGCAGCACACAGCAGCCGCAGCAGCGGGCGGCAGCAGCAGCACGCGGCTGCAACAGCGCACAGCCGCAGCGGCGAGCTGCAGTAGCCGCGGCAGCCGCAGCATCTCGCAGCAACAGCAGCTGCGGCTGCAACTGCAGCAGCCACGGCAGCAGCAGCAGCTGCAACTACAGCAGCCACGGCAGCAGCAGCAGCAAGCAAGCAGCAGCAGCAGCAGCAGCAGTGGCAGCAACTGCAGCAGCGGCAGCAACCGCAGCAGCAGCAACAGCAGCAGCAGCAGCGGCAGCGGCTACAGTGGCATCAAGAGCAACAACAACAGCAGCGGCCCCAACGTCCACCGCTGCTGACGTCAGCACTCCTCTGCTGATGTCACTGCTGACGTCACTGCTGACGTCATCAACAAAAAAAACAAAAAAAAACAAAAAAAAGGGGAAAGGATAGAAAACAAGGGACACTGAGTAATGGAAGGGAGTCCTGATGAGGGGTCCTCCTCTGGTGCGGGGACCCCTACCCCTCCCTTCTTGCAACGACTGCTGTAGCAACAGCAACAGCACCCGCCGCCGCTTCAGCAACAGCAGCCGCCGCCGCTACAGCAGCAGCAGCAGCAGCCACCGCCACTGCAGTAGCAGCAGCCGCCGCCCCTGTAGCAGCAACAGCAGCAGCCACCGCCGCTGCACCAGCAGCAGCCGCCACCCTTGCAGCAGCAGCAGCCGCCGTCCCTGCAACAGCAGCAGCCGCCGCCCCTGCAGCAGTAGCAGCCGCCGCCCCTGCAGCAGCAGCAGCCGCCGCCCCTGCAGCAGCAACAGCCGCCGCCCCTACAGCAGCAGCAGCAGACAATGCTGCTGCAGCAACAGACATCGCCGCTTCAGCAGCAGCAGCAGCCGCCGCCTTTGCAACAGCAGCAGCAGCAGCAGCAGCAGCCCACCGGTAACGTTGGCGGCCACCCTGACCCTCTTGCTGCTCTTCAGCAACAGCTTGCCGCCTTGACGCAGCAGCTTGCAGCCCTACAGCCGGTCGCTTCCCACAGCGCCACCAGTGCGCCGCTGTCCTTCATCCCCCCAGGGCATGCTAGCCCCGCTGTGTCCGCTGTCACGTACTACCTGGCATAGCAGCAGACTCAGCGCCAACGGCAGACAGTGACCTCCGTCCTTGGCCCCACTTTGGGTGCCGGCCGCAGGCAAAAGGACTTTGAGACACCTCCGCCGCCGCTTCAGAGCGGCGAGCAGTTCCGCAGCTGGGAGCTCAGCTTCCG
>SZWC01010836.1:68911-95523 GCA_023375785.1 Penium margaritaceum
CAATGATAATTCCAGCCAACGGGCGTTGGCCGGAATCCTTGGCGCTTCAACACTGGGGAGTTAAGAACTCCCCATTTGAACCTATGTTCATTTTCCTTATGTTTTTACCCATGTTTGACTTACAAACCATACACAAACCCACCCTAAAATTACACCAGGAGTTTTGAGGTTTTATTTTTGCACAAGCACCTGCTGGGCCCCGCGGTAGCGAAGCCTAGAAGGTTCCCTTTCAACACAAGGATTCTGAAACCACCCATGCGAACTCCCCGGAAACCACTTTCGAAAAATCACAAACCCCTTTAGGAAGGAGTTTGTGATTGTTAGGCCAAAAAAGGTGACGTCAGCATATCGACACCACATGCCATGCAACGTCCACATGATGTCCTTTGACAAACGAGAGGGGTACATCGATTGTTTTCTACGTCTTAACCCTCGTCTGCGCAGAAGGGGCGGATGGGGCTCATTTCTCCGAAGCAGGGTCCAATGAGGCCTATTGTTCTGGGATAGGGGCGGATCAGGCTTATCATTCCGACACAAGGCAGATGAGGCTTATTGTTCTGACTAAGGGGCGGATGGTGCTTACCATTCTTACAAAGGGGCACATGGGGCTTTTCATTCCGACATAAGGGCAGATGGGGCTTATCGTCCGAAACTAGGGGTATGTTCGCTTTCCACCCAATACAAAGAGCACAAGGGATAATGATGACAAATGGTAAGTTGTAGCGGGATGGCCGGTTTGGCCCTCCTTCCTTGCTGAAGCGAGAGGTGGTTTCACACCACCCCTCGCGTCCGCAAGGGTTGGCTGACGACTAGCACTTCGCTCGCCGCCGGCCAGCTCGTTGCCGGCCGGTTGGATGGCGGGGAGCCGGCCAAGTGACCGGTTGGCCACCAGCCGGCTACCCACCAGCCGTCGATCGCGACCTGAGCCCGATCGGCAACTGAGGGGCCGCGAGGGCCTCGAGCGCGAGTCCTGGTGGCCTCATACCCTTGCCCCCGCTCGCCCTCCTCGCAAGCGAGCGAGCGAGGATGAAGGAGGGGGACGAGGGACGAGAATCAAGAGAGCCCTGGCACAAAACTGCGAGCGTGCCTCGCACGCGATGATTTCACGCCAAAGCATAAAAAACGCAAATCGAAGTGCGTTTGCAACGAACTTCAACCTAAAACATCGGAATAACTCGTTTGAACACACGAGTTCGAGACAAAAATCCCCAGTTTGGGTCCCAAAACCAGGGGTAAGGTTCAAAACAAAAACGGGCCTCCGGAGACTCAAAACATTCGAGTCTCCCTGCTCTGGGTTGATGACAAATTCCCCCGAGTCTAACAAAGGGGGTAAACCCCTAACACGGACTGAGAACGCCATTCTCCGAACTTCGACGATGACTTCAGAGTAGGAGCTGGAGGTTCTGACCCGTTACTATCATTCTCAGAGCCAGGCAGCCCCCGCAACTAAGGGTTCAATGGAACCATTAGTCGTGCCTATGTCGTATGTAAAACGTCACCGGCAACTACAAGCAGCATCAGAAACGCCAGATGGGACTACAACGTCTACACTTCACGGATTGAAGTGATTTAAAGTGCGTTGGAGAGCTATAACAAGGCTCTACTTTGTGGAGCCGCTTCTCTCTAGTCCCTCCTTACTTCCAGGGGGCTAGGAGAAATTTTATGGGATGGGGTGGGGAGTGCCCACCCACAAACCACCAACGTTTTCCCTCTTTTCAAGACTCCTTCCTCCCTCCCTAATCCAAAAAAATGGGACAACACCCTTTCCCAAGATAAGGTACTCTTTCGGCCTGAGAGCACCCTAGAATAAAGGAGTGCGCCATCTTGAAGGTTGTTTACGGCACTCTAACGCTGCCGGCTTTAGGGAGACACCGCCCAAGAACGCGAGAGGCGTCAAGGAGCGTGAAGAGAAGAGAATGCCAAAGAAGACAAGAAGACGAGAGGAAGACCAGAATTCAGACGAAAGTGTGAAGGACTTGCTAGGAATTACTAGGACTCCTCTTTGCACTCTTTGCTCTTGTTTTGTGAGTGGCACTCATAGTCCTTGCCATTTCCTTGTATTAGTATCTTATATTTTCTTGGATTCTAGGCACTACCATTTGCCGTGAGTCACGTCGTAGGAAGACTAGATTCAAAATCCACGCCCTTGTGCCGGCCATGACGGCCTCGGAAAAAATAAATTAAATCTATCATTGCCTCACCGATCGTGAGAGCAAGGAGACTGTGGGAGGCACTTTTTCCTCAAAGTTGTGGGGTGATCCTCACAACGGTCTTCACGTGCTAGTTGCACATGTGATGAGATGGCAAGTGCCAGACCGTCCAAGACGAAGAAGGGCAAGTGGTGACGGTCTCACCACACGCCCTTGGCAGACTCCAGATTTTAGGAGCCATTACCGTGAGCACGGTTGCCAAACCAAAGGCAACCGTGCTGCCGAAGGCAACCAACGCCAACCTCGACGACACCGAGAAGTATCCTTAATAAGTTTCCTGATCTTGCACGTGAACACATGAGCGTTGTCATTGTCATTGTGTTGTCGTTGCTGGTGGGACCTTGGTAGGATCTCCTCCTCATCACTGGCCTGCACATTGTAGCAGACATCTACTGTACAGAGTGCCAGGAGGTGCTCGAGTGGAAGTATGAGAGGGCATACGAGGAGAGACAGAAGTACAAAGAGGGCAAGTTCATTCTTCAGAAGGCCAAAGTCATGAAGGAAGAGAATTGGGTATCAATTGAGGAGCTTTGCATGGAAACCTCTACATCAGCTTGCTGCCGAGCATTACCCATGACCGTTCTGCCACATGTACATCTGCTAGCATAAAGTAGGAGCCGCTGCAAATACCCTCTCCTGTTCGGCCTGTCGTCAACGTGCGACCTCTTTCCAACGCTCAGCAAAACTTTAGCAGCAGACCCCGGCCCTTCCATTTTTCTCCCATGCTCTTAGCCCAATGCGGTTAACGAGTTTTGTGGCGGAGGGCACTGGTCAAGGCTCTGCTTGCCTGCACCAGAGACACGCGGGCTTGGTACTTGGTCTCCGGCTGGCTTCACTATACATAGCTTCTCAGACATGATCTGCTGGTGCTGTTCCTGTTGCCGGTGCCACGCCCTGTCCATATTGATCAGTTTTCAGCCTCATCAATTCTTTTTAACCCTATTGGCACGGGGTCCTCTGCAATGTGTTATCCAACAGTGGAAATTGCTGCAATCACAACTGTCAGGCACAGATGCTTGTGAACTGGGAGCCCTTTTAGTAAGAAGCTCTAAAGGCCTTGGCCTGTGTCTCCATGCAATGAGCAAAACCTTTTAGTATTTCCTCGGCTTACCTCCATGGGATCTGTTGCCAAACCAATGCAGAGATTTAGATAGTAAGAGTGCTGAACATAGAGTTCCACGGTAATCAGTAGTGCTATGATACCCAGACAACATGTCTGTTATGACTGCAACCATCAGGCAATGGCACAATTGTTGAATATGTTTGCCCCTTGTTCAGTCTTGTACGACGGATCAGGAATGCTCTGCCCCTTGTGGAGGTATGACCCCTGGATTTGTTGTAGGGTGACTCAACTATGCTCTGTCTCATGTGAGATATGACCTGTGAGTACACCATGTAGGCGAGTGGTTAACTTGGCCATTTTGTTGATTTGGCCAAGTGAGAGGTCATGAGCTCGATCCTGGCTCCATGCACATCTTGGTTGTTTTAGAAGCTTCCAAGAAAGAAAGTCCACTGCTTCTGGGAAGCAACACAGCTGATCAGTCACCTTGGCACAAGGATGCTTATGTGTCAAGCCCACAACGCAAGTCTCTTGGTGATGTGGCAGGGTCAAGCCACTTCTTAGGAATGTGCTTTTGAGTTCTAGGGCTGGACAAACAGCTATAAAAGGACTTGTCTTGCATGTTGATCAATTAACCCTTGCTTGATGCTCTCTTGCATATTGACAACTTGAGCTCTTCTTGAGATGTAATGCTAAGGCGTTAGTACTCTTGAAGATGAAGTGTATGCCTGATTAAGTTTGGGGTGCATGACACATACCTACAAAGGAAGAAGGTGTAAAAACCTTTGTGAGCCTTTTTGGTTTCGCGGCTTCTCTGCCGGAGGTGGTTAGCTCAGTAGCTAACAAAGGGTTATGGGCCCACTCCTATGGTTAGAGAAGTTTCACGCACGTAACCGCCAAAGTCACAAGCAATGAGAGCGCCTTCGCTCTCACCCATGCTCTTTGTTTGCAGGTCAATCATCAGCCGGAGGGGAATGCAACACATCTGCACCTTTTTGCCTTGGGAGCTGACATCACCTTACATCAGCCTACATCAGCGTACATCTGCTTGCACCGGCCAACGTGAAGAGGGCCAGCAGTTGCCTCTTCTCACCAACAGCCTACAACGGCCTCAAACACAGGTGCATCGGCATCAGCAACAGGTGCAGCAGCTGTAGCAGTTGTAGGTGTAGGGATGGCAGGGACAGGGGAACCAGGGAATCATTCTCCCATCCTCAAGTTTGATGGAGAGGGGTTTGCTCTCTGGAAGTGGCAGTTTGAGATCATCATGGATGATAGAGACTTGCTAGGATATTTTGACAGAAGTATCCCAGCACCAAAGGAGGAGGGTGCTGACCTTGTGGCACGGGTCAAGCTCAACAAGAAGGCTCTTACCATTCTCGTGTCCTCCATACAACCCTTAGTCCTCTCACACATCAGCGGTTGTACAGTGGCAGCCACGGCATACTCCAAACTGGGCAAGGTG
Organism: Penium margaritaceum; assembly: GCA_023375785.1. Lineage (NCBI taxonomy): Eukaryota > Viridiplantae > Streptophyta > Zygnematophyceae > Desmidiales > Peniaceae > Penium > Penium margaritaceum. The sequence continues at coordinate 73,647 of SZWC01010836.1, forward strand.
TTTCAGTCCTCCTCACTTGCCAACCGTCTCTTCATTCTACAAAACCTCATCAGTATGAGGCTTGGTGAAGGGGAGGATGTCTCCGCCTTTATGCAAAAGTTTGAGACTCTCTTGCAACAAGCCAACGGCGTGGGGTGGGACCTGAAATCCGATATGCAGGCCATGATTTTTCTGATGACGCTGCTGGAGAGCTGGGGTCCCATGATCACAGTGATTGGAGGGTGGTCCTAAGAGCAAGTATCCTACACCACCGTCTCAGAGTATCTGCGGAATGAAGCCATGCGTCGCAGCAGTAGTGAAGCAAACATGGCTGCCTTGGCCTCACAAAGCAGCGGTGCCTTTCGTAATACCTCCTCCTCTGGATGCAAGGGAAAGAATGGCACTGGTGGAAGGGGTCCAAAGCGTCAAGGAAACTGCCATAACTGTGGTAAGGCTGGACACTGGGCTCGGGAGTGCCGGGCACCCAAGAAGGAGGGAGGAGACGAGGATGAATGGCGAGGGGGACATGGTGGGAAGGATCCCACAAGCTTGATGGCCGAGTGTGCCTCCAACAAAGGGAGGGCGATACTCAGGCCAGGAGCTTACGGCCTTGACTCGGGTACAAACGAGCAGACCACCTATGAGAAGAGAGACTTCATCTCTCTTGCTCCATGCAACAAAAATGTCAGAGTCGCCAACGGCAAGTTTGAGATAGCTGAGGGGATTGGTGACAAGCTGGTCATAGTGGGTGTCAACGGTGCAGACTCCGACCTCAAGCTAGAGGGGGTAGTCTACTTGCCCTCCTTCACAGCTAACCTGCTCTCTGTGTCTAAGATAACTGACCATGGCATGACAGTTGTTTTTATAGAGAAGGAAGCAGTGATAGTCCCTACCAAGGACATCAGTATTTCCTACCTTGCCAAGAAGGTTGTTGCACAAGTCCCTCGTGTTGATGGACTCTACGTCTTGCAAACCAAGACAACATCAACGGCTGAATCTTTGGCTGGGAGTGATGATGAGGAGAGCAACGATGCAGACTCTGATGATGAAGGACATGTGGGAGCAGCGGAAGCAGTGGCACCGGAAGATTCGGCAACAAAACCAGAAGCAAATGCAGCCACCGAGGCTGTTCATTCTAGCCAGTGCACATCATCGGAGAACCTGTGGCACAGGAGCTTTGGGCACGTGGCTCATCGCACATTGGTACTCATGGATAAGTAGGAGCTAGTGCGTGGGATGGAGCTAAGTGATGAGGCGAAGGGAGCTGGGATCTTGTGTGAGCTATGCCTTCAAGGCAAGGCCAAGAAGAAACCTTTCAAGCGTAATGGTACGCGTGCTCTCGCACCCCTTGACCTCATCCACTCTGACGTGTGTGGTCCCTTTCGCATACCGTCCAATGGAGGTAGCAGATATTTCCTCACATGCATCGACGACAACAGCCGGAAGGTCTGGATATACTTTCTCAAAAAGAAAAGTGAGGTGAAGGAGAATCTGCAGGCCTTTGTCGCTATGGTTGAGCGACAGAGTGGAAAGAAGGTGAAGGCATTCAGGACGGACAATGGGGGAGAGTTCAAAGCTTGCAGGGAGTGGCTCAAGACACAGGGCGTTGAACACCAGAAAACTACTCCCTACTCACCTGAAAGCAACGGCGTAGCAAAGAGGATGAATCAGACCCTCCTTGGCATGACAAGGTGCATGCTCTTTGACGCCAAGCTGCCTCCTAGGTTCTGGGCTGAAGCAGTACGCACGGCTACGTATCTTGTGAACCTCACACCTGCAGTAGCTCTGCGAAGGAGAGGCAAGAAGAAGCAGACACCGCAGCTGAAGACACCTCAAGAAGCATCGTTGGGCAGGAAGTCGGACGCCTCCCATCTCAAGGTGTTCGGTTGCACTGGCTTTGCCAAGGTCCAGGCGGGTGAGGGTCCTGGAAAGCTCAATGCAAGAGCACGAAAGTGTATTTTCATTGGCTATGACACCGCCCACAGAGCTTATAGAATGTGGGACCTAGGAGCTAAGAAGGTCATCCGCAGCAAATACGTGGATTTCCACGAACGTTCAGTGAGTAAGGGAGAGCTTCTTGAACTTGAGAACACTCCAAAACAGGGAGAGTGGCTCACTCTTCTTGAGGAGGGAGACAAAGCACCAGCACAATGGCATGGGCTAGGTACTACAACAGGGAGAGAAGGTGATGAAGATGACTCGGAGGAATCAGCCTCCGAGTCCGACGTATCTGATCCTCCAGACCATGAGGAGGATACCTCTCCCCCCATCGACGACAAAACAAACCTCTAGCCTCTACATCAACAGCAACAGCAAGCATGTCCAAGGAGTAGTTCACGTCTGAAAGTTCCTCGGCAACATTACGATGCAGATAGGGGTGAATTGACAGGCTTCAACTTTTCGTTCATGGTTCAAGAGGAGCCAACGTCTGTCGCAGACGCACTCGCGCGGCCTGACAAAGCTGAGTGGGATGAAGCAATTCGCAATGAACTCAGCTCTATCGAGGAGAATGGGACATGGGTACTGGTGGACAGACCTGTCGGCGCTCATGTTGTGGGTTCCAAGTGGGTGCTGAAAGTAAAAAGGAAACAGGATGGTAAGATAGACAAGTACAAGGCACGGGTGGTAGCAAAGGGGTTCTCTCAACGGCCTGGCGCAGAGTATGATGAGACCTTTGCTCCCGTTGTGACGTTTGCCTCCATCTGGTCAAAGCTCGCCATTGCTGCTGCCAAGAACATGGAGGTCCACCAGCTGGATGTCAAGACAGCCTTCCTTTACGGCAAACTTGACAAGGAGGTGCTGATGGAGGTTCCAGAGGGGGTTGATGCATCCGAGGTTAAGGTGTGTAGGCTGGTGAAGGCGCTCTATGGGCAAAAACAAGCGCCAAGACTTTGGTACCAAGAGATGGATACATTCATGGCCAAGGAGTCCTTCATGCACTGCGACAATGACCCTAGTATGTACGTGCATGAGAGCGACAAAGGGACTATGTTGGTCGCCTTGTACGTCGATGACCTGATTCTGTGCTCTTCTTCAACGCAACTGCTAGACGATCTCAAGGGGCAGCTGAGTAGCAGGTTCAAGATGAAGGACATGGGTCCTCTTAACTTCTACCTTGGCATTGCCATCAAGCGTGATAGAGCCGCAGGTACCATCAGCCTGAACCAGACAAAGTACATCAACTCCATCCTCAACCGATACGACATGGCAGATTGCAAGCCTGCCAGCACACCCATGAGCTCAGAGTGCAAGCTCTCCACCTCCATGTCCCCATCCAACAAAGCGGAGAAAACTGACATGCTGGGCATCCCATATCAGTCTGCAGTGGGCGGTCTGATGTATGCCATGGTCGCCACCCGGCCAGATATAGCCCATGCTGTTGGGCAGGTGAGCCGGTTTGTGGCCAATCCTGGTCCACTGCACTGGCAGGCTGTGAAGCGCATCATGCGCTACCTTAAGGGGATGCGACACGTGGGACTCCAATTTGGAGGCATCGCTGGATCCGCATCACTCCGTCTCATGTGCTACACCGACGCTGACTGGGGAGGCAATATCGACGACAAAAAAACCACCTCTGGCTTTGTGTGTATGCTAAATGGAGGTGCTGTCAGTTGGGCGAGTCGCAAGCAGGAGTGTGTCTCTCTGTCAACTGCTGAAGCTGAGTACATTGCATTGGCTGAGGTGTGTAAAAAGGTGCAGTGGCTTCACAGCTTGCTCTCTGAGATGAAGGCACCACAGGCAACGGCAACAATCATCAAGATTGACAACACGAGCGCGATTGACATGTCCAAGAACCCAGTTCTGTCCAGGCGCACAAAGCACATCGAGATCCGCTACCACTATGCTCGGGACTAGGTCTACAAGCAAACAGTGGAGCTAGAGTATGTCGGCACCAAGCTGAACCGGGCTGACATGCTTACAAAGCCATTGGACAAGGATCTCCAGCAGACGGGCAGGCAAGGTATTGGCATGGTCAACGCAAGTGATGAAGAATGATGATGGAAACTGACGCAAGGTGCAAGGGAGAGATTTGTTGAATATGTTTGCCCCTTGTTCAGTCTTGTATGACGGATCAGGAATGCTCTGCCCCTTGTGGAGGTATGACCCCTGGATTTGTTGTAGGGTGACTCAACTATGCTCTGTCTCATGTGAGATATGACCTGTGAGTACACCATGTAGGTGAGTGGTTAACTTGGCCATTTTGTTGATTTGGCCAAGTGAGAGGTCATGAGCTCGATCCTGGCTCCATGCACATCTTGGTTGTTTTAGAAGCTTCCAAGAAAGAAAGTCCATTGCTTCTGGGAAGCAACACGGCTGATCAGTCACCTTGGCACAAGGATGCTTATGTGTCAAGCCCACAGCGCAAGTCTCTTGGTGATGTGGCAGGGTCAAGCCACTTCTTAGGAATGTGCTTTTGAGTTCTAGGACTGGACAGACAGCTATAAAAGGACTTGTCTTGCATGCTGATCAATTAACCCTTGCTTGATGCTCTCTTGCGTATTGACGACTTGAGCTCTTCTTGAGATGTAATGCTAAGGCGTTAGTACTCTTGAAGGTGAAGTGTATGCCTGATTAAGTTTGGGGTGCACGACACATACCTGCAAAGGAAGAAGGTGTAAAAACCTTTGTGANTTGTACGACGGATCAGGAATGCTCTGCCCCTTGTGGAGGTATGACCCCTGGATTTGTTGTAGGGTGACTCAACTATGCTCTGTCTCATGTGAGATATGACCTGTGAGTACACCATGTAGGTGAGTGGTTAACTTGGCCATTTTGTTGATTTGGCCAAGTGAGAGGTCATGAGCTCGATCCTGGCTCCATGCACATCTTGGTTGTTTTAGAAGCTTCCAAGAAAGAAAGTCCACTGCTTCTGGGAAGCAACACGGCTGATCAGTCACCTTGGCACAAGGATGCTTATGTGTCAAGCCCACAGCGCAAGTCTCTTGGTGATGTGGCAGGGTCAAGCTACTTCTTAGGAATGTGCTTTTGAGTTATAAGGCTGGACAGACAGCTTTAAAAGGACTTGTCTTGCATGCTGATCAATTAACCCTTGCTTGATGCTCTCTTGCGTATTGACGACTTGAGCTCTTCTTGAGATGTAATGCTAAGGCGTTAGTACCCTTGAAGGTGAAGTGTATGCGTGATTAAGTTTGGGGTGTAGGACACATATCTACAAAGGAAGAAGGTGTAAAAACATGTGTGAGCTCTTTTGGTTTCGCGGCTTCTCTGCCGGAGGTGGTTAGCTCAGTAGCTAACAACAATAAGACTGTTCAGTGCTGAGCCAACAACAGGTAGGATTTAGGGATGGGAAATTGAATCCGCCAATAATCGTCCACAAGAGCATTCTCCATAGAGTGTGTATTGTGACCGGCTTGAAAGAAATGGTGGTCAAGGGCTAGGTTATGTGTCCAAGCATGGGAGTGTGAGGGAGAAGCACATGCGCCATGGAATGGAGCAACCACAGGTTAAAAATTGTGAGTGAGTCACAAAAGTGAGTGATAACGTAACAGGCTAGTGAGGTGATGGGGATTGGTTGTCCAGGCCACACGCAAAAAGATCGCGTCGGGCCTGGACGCCACATCGGGATTGAACCAGACTTGTTGGTAATGTGTCGCCAGTGGTTTCTCACACATCGGAATAAATTGGATGTGTGGCCTTGTAGGAACCCGGTCTCGCCAAGCAAGGTCCTACCTAAGCATGCACGAGTAAAAAATAGTCTGCCACATCGACCGAGTGTGAGAAAATCCTAGGAGTCTTCCCAAACGTGCTGCTCAAGATGTGACGACACTCTCCAGTTAGCTTGCGCCCTAGCAAGCAAGTAGAGTTGTTTTGCTTGTACACTACCTCACTGACTCATGATGTGACCTCTTGACTGGTGTACATGCTCGTGCAGTGGACTGACTGGATGGACGCAGATGCCGACGGGACGCTATTCGATGGAGTGGAAGTTTCGCCGTGAAGCCAAGCGCTTGGATCTCCTCCTTGCGCTTCTCACATAACGCCCTCACAGGGCTAGCTCCATCAGTAGCAACCCTTTGCTGTCACGTCATCAGTAGTCATAGATAGCTGTTAAGAGCAGTGCAGCTGGTGCCCAGGTTCGGGTAGCCGTAACTCCACGTAGCTATTTTTCTTGCTGATTCTGACTGTATGACTGCGATCGCAACGTGGTTTGGGTATGGTCCACTTCTTAGGCAAAACGGATGACGTCCGGGTTTTGGGCCGTCGGATGTCTGGTAGAGCTCACCCAAGAAATCATGCCAAACAGGATAAATGTAGCGCGAGGTGTGCCACGTGACCTAAACTGGTCTTGGCCTGTGGGGTGGCGGATGGGATGGGTTGAGGGTCGGAGACCCTCAATCATGACGGTTTTTGGCCCAATGGGCCAATCTTCCCGTCCGTTGGCTACATTTGGTATCAAAGCGCCGGGTTTCAACACCCATTGTGGACACTGAGGGCGGGTCCATTCCTTTGTGGGAGGAATGTAGCGCGAGGTGTACCACGTGGCCTGAACTGGTCTTGGCCTGTTGGGCGGTGGACGTGATGGGTCGAGGGTCGGAGACCCTCAATGGCAGCGGTGATTGAGGGTCTTCAAACCTCAACCCATCCCATGTGCCGTCCCACAGGCTAGGACCAGTTCAGGCCACGTGGCACACCTCGCGCTACAACAATACTAGGATTTGCCTAGTTGGCTGATTTTTTGAGTAACAAGCCTCACAAAGCTAAGGTGAGGCTAGAACTGAGAGGGGAATCAGTTGCTCGTTCTTCATTCCTAATCAGTCGTTGCTTCATTCCAGCTGCAGTTCTAGCGCTAACTCTGGCGCGTGCACTTACGAGTAACAAGCAAGTGCTCTCAGACTTGCTCAGACTCTACTGAGGAACAAAAGGGACAGTGCTCTCTCTGCTTTAGCGACAGTGGCCAAGAACAACGCTGCATCAACTTGAGCACTAGATAGATTCCTTTTTTGGTATCAGACCCATAGTGTAACAGACATAGCAGCAATAGTGGCGTACAGGTTCCTGACTACGCCGGCAAATCTCCCATATGCGTCCATGCAAGGGAAATGCTTCCACATATTTCTTGGCAGCAGTAACCTGCCTGGTGGCGTTTGAATTTTTCCCACGGCCACTGGGCTAGGGGAAATGCTGCGGACTATTCTTGGCAGCTTTAACCCCCACATGTGATGCAGGGAGGTGATCAGCCGACACATCGACATCACACAACCTGCAGGCGACACCGCACGTGGCGACGTCGATCAGAGGAGTGAGTGACCTATAGTAGTAGGTGCCGCAACAACCGCAACAATATCAGTAATAGCAGCTGCAGAAGCAGCAACAATGGCAGCAGCAGTGGCAACAGTAGCGGCCGTAGGGGGAACGATAGCGACGACAGCAGTAGTAGCATCAGCGGTAGCGGTAGTGACTGCAACAATAGTGGCAGCGATTGTAACGGTGGTGGCAGCGGTATTCGTAGTGGCAGTAGCAGCAGCGACGGCGTCAGCGGCAGCAACACCGTCGACAATAGCAACGGTAGCCGCAGCGGGAGCGGTAGCAGCAGCGGCTGCACCTATAGTAGTTACACCAACACCAGGTGCAGCGACAACGACGAAAGAAATGGTAGCAACGGTAGCAACAGCAGCGGTAGCAGCCGTAGCATAAGCCATGGCCGTAGCAGGAGCAACTACGGCTGGAACTGCGCAGCAATAGCCACTGTCGCAACTGCTGTAGCAGCGGCCGCATAAGCGCCGCGGCTGAAGGGCTGGTGGGGCTGCCACTGCGCGGTGGCGGTGGCAGCCCCACCATCGCTCCTAAGCCCATGGTTAGCAAATCCTGGGGCTCAACCCACTTACAAAACAAAAAACACAAGATTAACAAAAAAAAGTAGCAAACACAACGAGGTAAAATTGTGAAAGGGGGTGAGCGTGAACAACAACGACAACTACGCCAACAGTGACAATGGTGGTAGTAGCGGCAACAGTTATGGCAACATCAATAGTAGCGTCAACAACCACAACAACAGCGGGAGCGGCAACTGCAACAACATCAGCGGGGGAAACTATAGTAGAGATAGTTGTGGCAGAAGTTGAAGCAGCAGGTCTAGCTGGAGCAACAATGCCCAGCCAAGATGATGCTGGCGGCAGGCGAGACAACTCTACAAACCCCCCTGTTGCACATCCCATAGTGGACTAGCAGCGCGAGGTCGATTAGCTGTGCAAGATGCTTGCCGCAACGAGCACCAGAGAGACTGTCCTCCCTAGACAATCTAGCCCGGATCTGATTGCGGCAGTGCAAGCAACAGAATAGCAATAGGTACAACAGTAGCAGCAGACGGTTACTAGTGTCCTAGGATCCGGAGCTGGTGTAGCTGGCCCCTCTTGGCAAGGAAAAAGGGTAGCAGTCCTTGACGACGCCACCTTGACATGCTACAATTGTTGCTAGACGGGGCGTGGGTGGTACACGTGTGCCATCCCCAGTGACGAGGCACGCATCGTTGCTGCCATGCGCCATGAGCGTGCGTGCTACCTTGGCACCTCTGTTGTCGCCACATGCACTTTTTCCTGTCATGGTAGCACTGTGGTCACCACCTACTCCACGACGCTTTCTTCCTCCTCGCAATTGGCTCTTAAGCCTCGGCTGTAGCTTCTGCCTTCTGTCCTCCATCGTAGCCACACCCGTTTATACCACCACATCCGCTTTACTAGTCCTCAACCTCAGTCACAATGGAGCTTGTATCCCAACCGGAGCTGTGACCCCGCATTTTGTGATGCCCGTTGACTCCGCCGCTCAGATCCGCCAGCTGCAGAGCTTCATCACCATGTTGCTTGGCATCACATATCCTCCCCAGGGAAGTATGTGTTGTGTGAGTTAGGCCTAGAGGTCTCCCACTGGCTGACAGCAACTAACCACCGAGGTGATCTCGGAGAAGCCGCCTGTTACTCTTCAGAGCTGGCTTGGGATGACATCACGTGGTTGGATGACTGGAATGACCTTTTTGCATCTGTCATGTCTGCTCAGCTTGCGACTTTTGTCACCCTTCCCGCTCATTGTAATGTCACGGCCTTTATCCGCAACCCTGATGGCACCTGGACCATCGACTTTGCTGCGACGCATCACGGGATGTCCTGTCGATAGACGTTCAATATGCTTAATCCCGTCGGGGATGTTCACAGTGTCTGGACGGGGTCCGGACAGGTCTTGTCAGTACGTGGTGCTAGCGTTGTTCGCTTCTGTGGTCCGTGTGGCAACTTCTTTGTGATGGATGTTGTATGTGCCTGGTTTGGAACTCGGCCTCTTGTCTGTCATGGCTCTCGATTGCATGAGCACGGACGTCCGCCCCTCCTCTGGCATAGGCACTATCTCCCTCTGTCCATCCGGTCAGGTCATGTTCCGTGCTGTATGTCGTGACAACCTCTGGTGGGTCAACCGTCTGCCTTCATCCGTGTCCCCTCCCTCGTCGGACACTGCCCTTGTGTTTTTCACCAGTGTTCTTCCTCCCCAGCACACCCACATTCTTGACCGTCACCTTTTCCATATGTACTCTGATGATGTCAATAGCGTGCTCTGCACCCTCCCCGCGCTCCGACTTGATCCATCCACCTTCCAATGGCCTTGCCGCATCGAGTGCATTGACTGCGCCTAAGGCGTGATTTACCAATCCTCCTATCCTGCATCCTCCTTTTGGGCTACTCACCCGTTGGGGCTCGTCCACTCTGACCTCATGGGTCCTTTACCGGTCGCCTCTATTCTCGAGGACGACCTGTATGTGCTAAACCTCACGGATGAATTCTCCCGCTGTCGTTGGGTTATCTTTCTCTGCCAGAAGATCAACGTGGCCTCTGTCATCCGTGCCTGACACCTCGTGGCTGAGTGCAAGTACGCCGCACCCTCCGTCATTTTTGGTCTGATCTTCCTGGCGAGTACATGGAGGAAGCGACTGCCTATCTCTATAGTCATGGAGTTTTTCATGAGATGTCCACTTCTGGGACACCGCAACACAATGGTGTCTCTCAGTGTTGGAACCGCACCATCGTCAATGCTGTGTGTACCATGTTTGTCGAGTCTAGTCTGTCCAATGACCTCTTTTTTGAAGCCTTGTCCTACATGACCTGGGTGTGGAACCACATTCTCCATGGTCCCCTTCCTCACCAAGCCACACCATATGCATTGTGGTGCCTTCAGTGGGCCGATCTTCAGCTTGTCAGTGTCTGGGCGTACGTCGCTAGCGTCTGGCTTGCCGAAGACTAGCGGGATGGCAAGCTTGTCCCTTGTGGCCATCTTTGCACCTTTGTCGGAATCTTGCGCCAGTCCAAGGCTTGGCAATTCTGGGACCCAGTCCGGCATCACATATTTGAGTCCCGCAATGTCATGTTTTTTTAGGACCTCTTCCCTCATGACCTCTTTAACATCCGGTCTGCAACCTGTCTGATCCCATCGCTGTCATCTCGTGGGGGTGATGCTTGTTTTGCTGCCGCTTCGGCCCCAGATGGACAGGTCGGCCCACCGTACCATTCGCTTGCATCCACAACCCCTGCGGCGGATGGCACGGATGCTCCTCCCTCGCCTTCCACCTTGCAAACCAGCTCCTTTTCCGGCGATGCCATGCATCTGTCAGAGACGGCGTCATCCGTTGATTCAATAGCTGAGATTGAACCCCCGGCAGACCTCACAGGAAGTGGGATCTCGGTCCCTCCTCTCGCCTCCGATGCACCCGCGCCCATGGATCCGTCCACGTCTAACGACACCTCGGCATCGGAGCCAAGGCCTACCCTCACCTTGCCAGCTTGTCCTAGTCGTGCTCCGTCTGCTGTCAGTGGCACCCTGGCATACTAGGTCTACATCCGTGCTCCTGACCGCATCCTTCAGCCCCGTAAGCCGGCGCCTCTCCTGGGTCCTCGCACCAGGGCCCCCTGTCTAGCCTCTAGCACACCCAAAAACACACCTTCCTCCCCTAACATTGTTGTGAGTGGTGAGCCTGTCACCAAGGTCCTTGGCCTGCCGGCCTTTGGCCTCGTTGCTCCTGAAATCGACCCATGCTCGGTCCTAGGCTATGCTTTCATCTCCCAGGAGCATCGCCATGCGGTCTCCGCCACCCTGGCCCGGGCTCCTACAAGACTTTGCATTGCCCGTGTGCTGAAGAAATTGCCTTCTCTACTGGCACTTGACCCACAAAGCCTATGCGAGGCCCGTGCCGCTCTTGACGTAGACCGAGTGGTCACAATATGCTGTACAGATAGACGAGGATGACTCGCATCACATCATTCTCCCATGACCCAATGGTATGCATGTCCATGTATGTGCAGAACAGACACAGGTGTGCAACAAGATGCTCAACACTGTTTATCACTTACCCCACTCTTAGCCACTCTCAGGTAAGGGGCAAAGCTCATCAGAACGAATGGCCAGCATGAACTTTTGGTGCGCCAGTACGTTGGTCAAGAAGTCAGCCCACCAGACGTTCGTGCCGTCTCAGACGACAGAGATTACCTGTCGCTCCACAAGATCATGCACAAAATGATTCTCAATAGAAATGTGCTTTGTGCTTGGATGAAAGACACCCAAGTTTCTTTCGATGGCATTACCACTTTGGTTGTCAAAGCGTAAAACGATGCAAGGCACATACTGAAGAAACTAAAAAAAAAACACCATAGCCACACCACCTCGGCAGGCCCGGCCCTTAGAAAAACATACTCAACCTCTAATGAACTGCATGCAATATAACCTTGCTTGTCGCTACACCACGATACAGTGGTGTCACCCAGCTGGAACACATACCCAGTCCGACTGCGTCCATGAGGGCTCCATGCCTTGTCATTGTATGTGTAGGTATGGACCAACTCCAAAAACTGTCGTCGAAAGTAGAGCCCAAGGTACGGCATGGAGACAACCTACTGCACCACTCACACATCCATGTGAAGGGCTCTCGCCCAAGGACACTGTAAACAACTGTGCAAGGAGGTTGACGTCAAAGGCGATGTCAGGTCGTGTGGTAGTGGCCAAGTACATACCCTACTGCTCTTGAATTTTGATCATTGAGCAAATGCTAATTATGTGTTCCTTCATTTTGTCGCTGGTTTTAACTGTGCAAGTTATTAAGGTGGTTCTTTTACATTTGTTCAACAAAAGAGTACATTCCTTAATTTTGACGTTGATCCCGGTGGACCCTCACGACGGGATTTCTGACAGGATCCGACTTCATCAATTCCTCCGTGGTTCGCGGAACCGCAAGTGTGCGTCGAACACTCGTTCACTCCACGTTGATTTTGCGGCAGTGGACCATGTATCTGTTGGTGGCGCGAAAGACAGGGATTCGAACATCCAAACAGCCGTTGTGGACCAACCTCTTGATACGCCATGCAGTCGTGTCAAGTTAAAGTGCATACCCGAATCAAGCAGCAGCCAGTGTAACTACCATCTGTCACCTCCACGTCTTTTTGCCTCCATCATGGATAATTTCCTCCAAAAAGTGACGCCCGAGGAGTGCGCACGCCGCCTTGCGCAAGCTGTTTGCCAAGGCCCCCCTCCACGTCCACCACTGCCAAAGAAGCCCATCGGCCGTTCACGGAAGGTGCAAGTGCTTGCGTCCTCCGACGCAACGGAGGCGCCCCAGCCTGCATGCACGTTCATGTCAATGTACGGTGAGGAGCCCAACTCCATCGTGTCGCCGTTGACGCTGCCCACCAACGTCCCACTCGTCATCTGCGAGAAGATGGAGGTTACTCATTAACGCCGGTTGGACGACGGCGTCGGCTGTTCCCGGGACCATGAAGCTGCCGGCCGCATGCAGTAGGAGCCAACGCAACCCTCTCCGATGGATCCCCATGTCCGCCGTCCACCGAACTATGCTGAGAAAGGTAAGGCCAAGGTGGATGATGTTGTCCCTCCGAAGCAACACGCCCTAGTCACTCGACTCCACACAGGTGTTCTCTGCATCCAGGAGAAAGCTACTGACGCTAGCAGTGACGCGCCATGTCACCTCCCCTCCCACAGCGACAGTGACAGCGACGTCGTCCCCGTGTCCAGCAGTAGTGATAGCAGCATCGGCAACGAAGACAATAGCGGGAGCAGCGATAGGGAGCAGGACACCGACAACAGCACCGACGCGGAGTGCATGGCGCTGCAGGTTTCCTACGTGACGACGTCGATGGATTCGGGCAGCGGCGCATCCAGTGGTAGTAAGAGGGGTCCATACTGCGACTGGTTTGGATCCAGACATTTCCAGACGATTTATAAAGCCATGAAAGAAAAACAAACTGCCTACGCAGCCGTGCTGTACCTCCGGAAGACTTTCCGAACACCCGATGGGCACTCCGTGTACGACCGATTGGCGCTCTCGACGGTGCACGGGTGGTTCAAATTGAGGACGCTGATTTTGAAGCTGCAGTACCACGATGCAAAACTTTTCGCCATCAACGAGCCTGCTTCTGCACCAATCGCAAGCAATCACAAGCGCAAGCACAAGAATGCGGGGAAAAAGGCGTGGCTCGCAACTCGCCCGGACATTGTGGAGGAGATAAAAAAGAAGGTGTCCCATGCACGCGATGCAGGCAACGCCGTCAACTCCAAGACTATTCGCAAGGTTGTCCGTGACGTCATCGTCGGCTACGCCTAGGATTTCCTCGAAAAGCTGGGTCCCCGTGCGTTTGGATGGCGATGGGTCCGCAAGTTCATCAAGCGTGAACTTGGGTGGTCGTGGCGGTGTGGGACGACAACTGCTATGAAGCTCCTGGCAGATTGGGAGCAACGGGTCCTCACCTTCCATCACCGGAAATCCATCATGATGACCCTCGACCGCATCAACCCATTCCTCATCCTCAACACAGACCATACGGGGGTGCAACTCATGCCATCTGTGGACCACACCTACGCACCTAAGGGCAGCATGGACATCGGCATCATCGGCTTCGAAGACAAGCAGCAGATCACCGCACTGGTGACATGCACCATGACGGGAGAGCTGCTACCGCTGCAGCTCATCTTTGGGGGGAAAAGCAAGCGGTCCCTCCCTTGCGGCTCGCATACAGCACTGTGACTGCCGCAGGTGCCAACCTGACGTACACGCCCAGCCATTGGACCAACGGCGAGACAACACGCGAGTGGGTGCGCACCATCGTTGTGCCGTAATACAAGCGCATATGTGCGCAGCTAGGAATCAAGGTTGGTGGAGTGGACATGCTCCTTATCCTTTATGCCTGGCGGCCGCATGCATGTGCAAGCTTCCAGGAATGGCTGCGTGAGACCTACCCGTACATGCGCACATTCTACATACCAGCCGGATGCACCTCCATGGCACAGCCCTGCGATGTGGGACTCATGCGTCCTTTAAAGAATAAAATCAAAGAATTGTATGCAGCATGGGGCACAGAACACACATCAAATGGTCTGCCCCTCAACTTAGGCATGGCACAACTGAAGGAAGAGGCTTGTGGCTGATTTTACGAGGCATGGATGCATGTGGCTAGCGAGGAACTAGTGAAGGCAGCATGGGCCAAGGCTAACTTCACGCGTGTGTGCACCCCCACGCTCCAGCGTGAGGCCGCGCCATATGTGGGGGAGCTGCTGTTCGCCAGCGATGACGTAGAGGAGGATGAGGTTGCTTAAAGTTTGTCCTTTGTGATATACTTTTCCATGAATCAGATGTGCGCTTAATCACTTTTTTTTCATTAATAAAGTCCGCACGCGCACATGCTCGGTTGCCATGTTGCGAAGATTCGAACCATGAATTCGACAAAATGTGTCAGCGTGCTGTGTGATACTTTGGAACATTTTTTGACAACATGGACAGAAAAACCCTTATAATATATTAATAGCATAATGTCCTTTTGAAATTAATTAGGTAGCACCTGATCAATTTGACAAATGATCATTTTTGTTGAAGAATCTGACCCAAAAGACATTCAGAATCAAAATTCAAGAACAGTAGGGTAAGAGAGACAATAATCCACAAGTACAAGGCCACGTCCAATGTCTCCCCTAGCTGTGCTGGATCAACCACCTCGAGAGCATCTTGCAAGTCAAGTGTGATGAGGTTGGAAGTTGTGGGAATTGCACCAAGGAGGTCAGCAAACCGCTCCTCCACAGCAAGAGCGTAACGTGCCTGATGCTGCTAGAGAATCCACCACAGTCGATCACACAGGATCTCCATCGTGAGAAACACAGCTGCAAGACCAATGTCATTCATCCTATAGGCAGCCTGAAGGACTTCCTTGGCGTCCTTCACGACCTCCATCTAAGGAGACGTAATCAGGAGGTCACATATGCACACCACGATGGCAGTGAAGTTGTCCACTATACATAGGAGAAAGAGGGACGGGTGAGCATCACTCCAGACGTACCAGACACGTTTCATTCTCCTAGTGATCTCTTGGTTCCAGCACTGAGGTGTTTACTTCAGGCCATACATGACCTTGCTTAAGCGCTAGACCTTGTCACCGACCTCAAAATGTTGTGGTTGGACCATGTATATCTCCTCCCCTAGGCTACCATGAAGGAACACGTTATTCACATCCATGCAGTGCAGCTCCGAGTCATGATGAGAAACTACTCCTAGGCTACCATGAAGGAACACGTTGTTCACATTCATGTAGTGCAGCTGTGAGTCATGATGAGTAACAATCCCAAACAGAGCACGAGCGATGGTCATGCAACCAATGGGTGCGAAGAAATTAGTGATATCCACACCCTTAACCCGTGAGAATCCGTTGGCCTTCGAGAGAGCCTTGTAGTTTCTGCTGTGTCATTGGGCTTCACCTTCATGCAAAATACCCACTTGGCCTATATAGCCTTACGCCCAGGCGAGAGGTCGACAAGCTCATCGACACCGTGCTCACATATGGCTCTTAGCTTATCCTCACAAGCAGCATGCAATACCTCTCTGTCCCGAGTCAAGAATGCCTCCTTGAATGTGCATAGGTCAAGAGCTGTCAAGGGAAAGCTCTGGGTGGCTACGACACACGCCTTCGGACTTGGTCTGACCACGACTAGGTTGGCTGCGAAATTGCAAGCAACCAAGAATTTTCCGGAGAGCAACTTGTGATGGACAGGACATGTTGGGTGCATCATCGTGCAATTTGCCTGAACACACAAGCCAAGGGCCTTTGTGCCAGGCTTGCCACTGTGAACGCTACGTGTCAGACATCTAGGCGCTGATTCAACAATCCACTGAGCTCTAGAGGCTAGGTTTCGAAGACGACCATCTGGCTTGCGGAAGTAGCTAGATGTTGAGGTGCTCGCCTTGAACTCTGGAGCAGGCTGCTGGGCCAAAGTTGTAGGGGTTGTGCACTCGCAGGGATGGAAGGAGGGTATAGGAGAAACATGGACAGGTGCTGGCTTGCACATAGGGGGAGCAGCTACATGCATAGGAGTAGATGTGACTAGGGATGATTTCACCGGCGTGGGATCAGGTGTGCCAAAGGGAACTGATGCTGGCACGTGATTAGGTACGCCGGAGGGGATTGACGCTGGCACGCGAGCAAGTGTGTCGGAGGGAACAGACACTAGCACAGGATCAGGTGTGACAGAGGGGACGGACATTAGCACATGAACAGGTGTTCCAGAGGGGACCAAAGAGACAACTTGACCCACGGCCAAGATGGCTGGATTGCCAGCATCTGGAGATGGAACAACAGGTGAGGAGACCTGGATGGACCCATCTGTAGGACGAGACTCTCCCATCGATCGGGAAGCCACACAAGTGGAAATGTGGTCAGCAACTAGTGAAAAGATGTTGGAAAGGTCAATATAGGTGAGAGCCTAAAGAAAGAAAGAATCTAAAGACTTGAAAAAGCGATGGCTAGCAGAGTCCCAAAATCGCCAAGCCTTCAACCACAGGGAGATGTCAAGGAAAGCGCACATTTGACCCCAAGGTGAGACCTTAGATCCTTGCTGGTCCTCAGTGTACCAGACATAGGCCATAGACTTCCAAATGAGAGCAAGATGAGATTGGCATAATGGCCAAACTATAGGTCGTACTACTGTACATGGTTGGGAAGAGGAACATGTAGGCCTTTCTAGACCCGTGTTATGTAGGAGAATCCCTCAAATGCAAAGGAAACCATAAGACCGCACTCAGATTGCATTGTGTGCACAGCATCCTCCATGGTGCGTTTCCAGTGTTTAGACACACCATTTCGCTATGGTGCAACGGAGCGGAGAACTGGTGAAAGACACCGAAATCAGAAAATTAGGAATCCATCTCGCTTAAGAGATCGCCACCTTGATTCAAGCAGCACGTGTGAAGGGTGTGATAAGACTAGCACCGAGCCATCACCATACACAGGATGATAGCCTCGGCGCTATTGCTCTTGTGGCGCAAGCCGTAGACCCATCACATCCGGGTGAAGTTGCTAGTCAGAGTGAAAGAATATCAACCCGATCTGAGAGGGACTTGACCGGGAGAATAATGAGGAGGTCCGAGTGGACCAAATCTAATGGACACAGTGTCCGGGAGGTATAGTCAGGGTAAGAGAAGCAATGCATCTTACCCTAGGAGAAAAAAAAGACAATCGGTCTTGGGTGGCTTCTCAAAGGAAGTTGCGTAAAGACCGAGAGCTGTATTCTAATGAGCTTGGACACAATGTCAAAGCTCACATGGCAAAGGTGGCAAAGCAACAAGCACAAGTGCTTAGGGGAAGGAACACCAGTAATGAACACACACGCTTTAGTGGGAGTGGAAAAAGAGGCAGAGGGAGTCTAACGAGACACACGATATAGGTAAAAAACAAGGGAGGCCTGCAAAAAATGGATACATGATTCCGGAGCACTCACTTCGGCAGAGTTTGCATAGTGCTCAACAGTGAGGTCCATCTTGGTGCATGCATGGACAGAGAGTTGGTTAAGCTCAAGAGTAGGGAAACAAAGCACATACAAATATACAAGGGGCCAAGCAGACCATCAAACCGCACAACCCCAACTCCTTGGACAAGCAGTAACGAACCAGATCTAACAAAAAAGGTATCACACGGATGCAATGGGACCGGGAACGACAAAATCACTACGACGACAAGTCATGAGATGGGTGGCTCCGGAGTCAATGATCTAGGTGGCACTCGGCTCACGACCAGTTTTCAACACAAAATAACATGGCACAAAACACTCTGCCTCTGCTGGACTTGAAGCAGAGGACTCGGGATAACGATGAACAGCGTGGACCTGTGAATCATGAAGCTAGTTGGTTTTTTGCTAGGTCTATTCTCACCAGGAGTCGACTAAGTTCTCCCACAAACATCATGGACAACAGACACAGTAGGACAAGCTATTTGGGGACCACATACCTTGACAACATACTCACACCTCCTTGTGTACGAAGCGCCAGTAGCTGATGAAATCTGCAATTGTGCAAACCCAATAGTCCATATCACTGCTGCTTCCTGGTGAAGTGGCTACGTATTCTACAGTTGTAGGAGCGGTGTGACCTGTCCGTGTGTCCCTAGAAGACATGTGCTATGCATGCGCTACCTATGTTTGAGTTATGCTAGTGACATTCGTCTTTGCAGCAAGAAGTGTGAAGGCCAGCTCCCTACCCTGGCGCGGGTGCGCTTCAGTCTCGGTCCTCGCCTCACCCACAAAAGGACGAAAGTTGACCACAGTCTTCCGTAGTATGACGTAAAGTAGATCATGCATCGCTCTCCTAGCTATCTGGAGCTGGTGTGTGTCGCCGGCCTGATGCTGGCTATGGTAGTAGGACCAAACGCCCTCGCTATCGGCCCAAACCTAAAACCGGGTCTCCCAGTAATCGAAGCCCTCGTTGCTATCGCAACGGGGTGGAGGTGCCTCAAATTCCTCCAGTCAGCGCTGCGTGGAGAGGATGACCTCAGGCTTAGGATATGATGGACGAGGTATAGAGAGACCGCTCATGAGAGTAACGCCACCAACGATGAAGGTTGATGATCGACGGGACTGATTGTGACGGCGAGAAGATTGCAGGGTGAGAGGCTTTGACTCCAGACGGAGTTCACAAATGCAATCTTCAAGGATGTGGATCTCATCCTCCCATGTTCTATCCTCTATCTCCTCCTCATCCCAAGTGTCAACCTATGATGAGGGGTGTTGAGGCCACGGTGTTGTATAGGCTGTAGACTACTGAAGGGATGGTGTAACTCCGTTAGGACATCATGGTATCTTCTGTGAGGCCCGTGAATGACCTCTCAGTAACTCCACGATCTTCTGCAATGAGGCGTTTTAATGTTGTTGGAGACGGTGCATCTCATCCTGCATCTAGTGAAGCTCGTCGATCACAAGTGACTACGACCATGGACTCATAATGCCTGAAGAGAAGGAAGAGGAGTCTCCAATCCCGTTGCCCTTGTCACAGACCGAAACCATTGATGCTGCTCCGTATGGGGCCAAACTTCAACGACTTCATATTCAAGGACAGTTCACATTTCTCAAGAAGATAGAATGCTAGTAAAATTTGACATTTCATTAGAAAATTTGGTTGTGTTAGTGATGATGTCATCACATACAATGATAAAATTGGCATGAAGGCTATCTAGATGAACCAAAAATTGGAGCGATTATGTTCTAGAGGATGCTGAATGCAATGGTGGTAATTATATGCAATAGAACTTGAAAAAAGTAGTAAAAACTACATTGTTTTCATGAGTAAAAACAGGGAAATAGATGTACATTTGAGGGTTTTTCTAAATTTCATGGATCATACAAGAAACAGAATGAGGCAAAAGTGATGTGATTCACAGGTTATTGCAAGAGCTTTCTTCGGAGCACTTACACACCAAGAATAGTGTTCATATGGGGCAGTTGCATTCTCTCACGGGGGGAGGGGGGGGATCTGAATGAAGCTTCCAAAAATCTTCATGGATCGCTTTGCAACATCACGTTTCCCAACTGCTACTGAAGAGGGTTGGGAAATCCTTTGCTGCCACCTGGTGGTGGCAAGGTGATACGGTCACAAGGGCGTCTCTGCTGTTGTAATCTGCTGTAGCGGGTCCTTATGGCTTGGTGGGTCCTTTCAGGGTCGTGGCTTTAGCTGTGACTCTCACTACTGCTGCCACTGCTGTGTCTCTGCTGTGTAGCTCTGCGGGGGATGCCTCGCCACTCTTGTACCATGAGAAACTTCTAGGAGGCTTCCAAGCCCTAGTGCTACTGACATTATGACACTGTCCAGTCAACTTGCGCAGGAGCAAGCAAGCAGGTGCAAGAAAGAGCAAGGACAAGGCTAGTTAGAAGCGCAAAGTTTCATAAGATCCAGTAGCTTAGTAATGTAGAGAGGAATGATAATTGACAAGCACACAACATGTATACCTGCTGTGACACACGATGGGTGACACATGCGGCAGTGTCAGTTTGCCCTAATACCGGCCCAAATCCACTATTTTGACCACTACTCTGTACACAGTCATCCAAATGCAACACTTTCTAGACCTAGAGATACAAAATCTCAACCCGGATGCTACAACTGGTAACATGCATGGATTTGGCATGAATTGGTGAGCAGACAATGCAAAACATGAAAACTGGGCTCAAGAGCTAGCTCACCAGGAAAATTCTAATCCTGGTGAGTACCCCAGAAAGCACCCAGGATGATGTGCCAGCTGTCTAGTAGTTGCTGGTGGGTGGAGCCATGGCATGCTGGTGCTTCGGCGCCAACATGTCCTGTATCAGGGGTTGGCACAAGCATGGAGACAGCCGAGTGGTCACCACAAGGTGTACAGACTGACGGGGACGACTCACATCACAACACATCATACATGGATGCATGCACACTATTATGGATTGCTCCATGTTCCACTTAAAAGAAAGCAAGGGAGATATGTTGATCATAGCATCTGAGCTATCAAACACATCCTTGTTTGACACAACAGGCGCCACCCTTGCACTTTGCTGAGATGCTTGCAGTACAAAATCCATCGGTTTTACAACGATGTTGTGTCCAAGAGCTTCACTTCCATTTAGTCATCTGCAATGATAGTATGTATCAGCAAATTCAAGAGGTCACTAGCGTTTTCACATCCAATTCACAACATCCCCATTGTTGTGATTTGAGTGAGTTGTTGTACTGATCTGTTCTATGACCTCTCAACTGGTGTGCATGCTCATGTAGACGAATGACTTGGTGGATGTTGACAGTGGAAAGCGCTCAATAATGGAGGGGATGTTACACTATTATGAGAGACATGGCTTCCATCTCGTTGTGTAGAGTTTCTTGCTTGCATAGGAGACTAGCAGTATGCGGCCGGTTCTATTGGTTGCAGCCGCCATCACAAATGTCACCAAAAGTCATTGGCGGCTGTTGTGAGGCAGTGATGGATTGCTAAAATAGCAAGTGTCAAGAAGCATGAGAGCATGGGTGTACACATGGCACCTTGGAATGGGGCAAGCTCGTCATTTAAGGAAAAATGGGTGAAGGGAACAAGTGAGTCGGAGTTACAGGATGGCGAGGTGATAGCAGCTGGTTGACTGAGGCACCCATGCAAGGAAATTGATCTGGGGCCCGACCGCCACCCTGGGATCAGTTCAGACAGGTCAGAGAATGTGCCGCCGGTGGCACCGACGCATGGTCCCCTAGGATGACCAAGCTAGCATCATCCTGCAAAAACCCCGTCTAAGCATCACAGAGTCAACCACATCAATCACGAGCGAATGTGCATGCAATCTTCCCTATCATGTGCTGCTCCAAGTTATTCCAAGAAGAAACCAAGCATGTTATGCTCATCACAACAATCATGCTCTCAAGCACACTTAGGCAGAATGCTGTAGATGCCTCCCTTGCACTCGGCTGAGATGCCGACAGTGCATGATCCATTGAGTGTACACCAAGAGTTTTACTTCAGTTTAGTCACCTTTAGTGTGTGTGTGTGTGTGTGTGTGTGTGTGTGTGTGTGTGTGTGTGTGTGTGTGTGTGTGTATGTGTGTGTGTGTGTGTGTGTGTGTGTGTGTGTGCGTG
>SZWC01010837.1:4400-60709 GCA_023375785.1 Penium margaritaceum
CCCCCCCCAGCTCTGTAGAGCTTGTTACTCAGTTCAACAGCCAATCAGAAAATAGCTCAGTTCAGGCTGGCAGGTTTTCTCGGTGAGGCCTGCCAGGCAGCCGACAGCCCAAAACCCGGGCGTCGTCCGTTTTGCCTGAAAACTGGACCATACCATAATACCGCCGCTGCGAACGCAGCCGTGCGGTCAGAATCTGCTAGAAAAATAGTAGCAAGGAGTTATGGCAGCCTAAACCCAGATAGTGCCTACAACGGTTTGTGCTGCCAAACAGGGCCATGCAACATGCAACTGGGACCCTAGGCAGTGCATGACGACGCAGACGCAATAGGACGCGCTGGACGCATGCAAGCAGCAAATGCGGTGTCAATGACCGCCGACAGCGCGACCGCCGAGGAGGCCTGCCGATGGAGCTGAGCGCGTCGCCTGAGAGAGGAGGCTCCAGCGAACTGCGAGAAGACCTCAGCGTACGTTGGCTCCACCGGACGACACTCCATCAACGTCGCGTCTCGCCGTCAGTCATCTGCACGCCGATGTACACAAGCCGGGAGGACACAACAGAGCACAATGAGAGATATGCAAAAACCAACAGTTGGTCAGCTCCAAGCTGGTAGTCCGCCGCCTGTCGTCGCGCCGGTGTCACCAGGGCCGCCTGCCTCAGGGATCTGCACGAGTATGGACACGACCGAGTGGTCACAGTAAACTGTACAGGAACGGCACAAAGCACAACACTCCCCCATGACCCGATTGTACGCATGTCCATACGGGTGCAGCACTAGTACAACCACAATAGTGGGTGACACAGACAGATGAGACGCAGACGCACATCCCACACTCAACCACTCTCACGCTCGGGGCGAAGCCCAACAGATGGAATGGCCACCAGGAACTTTCCGCGGGCAAGTGCCTTCGTCAAGAAATCAGCATGCTGCAAGTCAGTGCCAACCCATATGATGGAGATCACGCGTCGCTCCACCAGATCACGAACGAAGTGTAATCAACCGCAATGTGCTTTGTGCGAGCATGAAAAACATCAGAGTTCTCCGCAATGGCGAGAGCACTTTGGTTGTGGCAACGCAGCACTATTGCGGAACTGACTGCCCAAGCTCAAGAAACAAGTGTTGCAGCCATACTGTCTTGTTGGTTTGTGTGGCTTCCACCCGTCACAACCGACACTGCTAGTTTACCGAAATACCCACAGTCGGGGTGTATGGCAGAGGAGGGCGTGACGACACGACGGGCCTCCGGACTGCACCGAGACTTCTCCAGCACCTGCGACAGCGCCGGCGAGACGCGGTCGATGCGTACCGGCAGCCATGTGGGCTTGTCAGGAGGTAGGAGAGTTTTCTCGGTGGGTTCAGACCCGCACACCCGGTTGACTGTACCAGTGCGACGAGGAGACCCGATGGCTATTGTGGGGCTTATGATGTTCGGAAAGCCGTCTGTGATGTCTGGACGTTGATTCCGAGGTGTTTTGGCACTGCTCATATTCTCTCGGTGGTCGAGACCCGGGCACTCGGAGAGTTGTTCCGGTGCCTCGGGGAGACCACCTTTGTTACTCTCGTGGTGTATGCAGTGTGTTCTCCCTGTTGACTCATTTGGGTTCAGCAGGGGTGACGGGGCCCGGAGCGGTTAGCTGCCGGCGCCCCTATACAAGCCCGCTAGGGGCTCCTTTGTAAACTCTCCTTGTTCTTTATATTCAGCGTTCCAGACTTAGCCAAATTCTTGCCGTCTTGCATCGCACTCACACATGGAGCTCATGTTCGTTCTTGCATGGGCCTGCATGCCCTAAAATTATTTCCAATTTGGTATCAAAGCACAGGGGGGCGTGTGAGCAGCAGAAGCAACAGTAGTGGACGGAACGCAAAGAGAACGCACCACGTGGCGCCACGCCGGCAGCAACGTGAGGGAGTGCGAAACGACTGCGCGTGAACGCCACAGGGGCGGTGAGCCGAGCAGAGAAGCACTAGTGACTGCGGCGGCAACACCATTAGCAGCAGTAGCACGCGTTGGCAGGAGCAACGTGCACGAGCGGTAGCGACGCAGCAGCAGCTTGCAACAATGGCAGCAGCGAGCAGTAGCAGCGAGCAAAAGCAGCATCGTGCAGCAACCAGCTATGCAGCAGCAGCAGTAGCAGCAGCAGCCGCCGCAGCAGCAGCAGCAGCAGCAACAGCAGCAGTAGCAGCAGCAGCAGCAGCAGCAGCACCACCACCAGCAGCAGCGGCGGCATCAGCAGTAGCAGCAGTAGCAGTAGCAGCAGCGTGCAACAGCGTGTTGAGCGAAAGCAAAAAAAAAAAAAGGGAAAAAAAGGAGGGCAGTAGCGGATCAGCAACAGGAAGCAGCAGCAGCAGGAGCTGCGCAGAGCAGCAGCAGCAGCAGCAGCAACAGCAACAGCAACAGCTGAAGCAGCAGCAGCAGCAGCATCCGCAGCAGCTGCACCTGCCGCTGCAGCTGCTGTTGCCGCTGCGAGGAGGGCCTCGCAACCCTCCTCTGAAGGGGGGGGGGCCTCTGAGGGGGCCTGTCGACCCCGTTCGCCACCCCCCCCTCTCCCTCCTTTCTCCCCTTCTCAAGGGGGCCCTCGGAGGGCCCTGCTGAGCCCCTCCGAGGGGCCCTTCGGAGGGGGCCCGTCGGCCTCGCGGGCCCCCTTGGCCCCGTCGGCCCCGTCGGCCCCGTCGGCACCGTCGGCCCCGTCGGACGTCCGACGGAGGGGCCGGGTCAGAGGGGGGGACAGGACCCCCCCCCCCGTCTCGCTCCCTCCCCCCCACACCCACTCGCTCCCTCCCCCCCACACCCACTCGCTCACTCGCTCGCGTAGCGAGCGAGCGAGCGTGCACGGGAGGGAGGGCCGGACAAGCCGGACACCCCCCCCACCCCCCCCCCTCCTGATTTTTCTCCGTTCGCCCACCTTCCGGGCAATCGAGAAAAGGGGGGGGCGAGTAACAAAAAATAAAAAAAGGGGTACGCCTGAAAGAAAAAAGAGAAAAAAAAAGAAGAAAAAAAAAGAGGAAGGCAAGGGCTTCAGGCGAGCAGAGGAGAGAACCAAAACAGATAAAAAGGGGGTGGAGGGTGAGGGCAAAGAAAAAGGAAAACAGAAAGGGGGGCCTGAGGACTAGAGAATAACGACAAAAAAAGGGTCATCTTCCAACTACCACCGCCGCAACAGCCGCAGCTTCATAGCTGCAGTAGCAGGATCAGGTGGTGGAGTGTCGATGCCTACTTAGTGTGGCGGCTGCGCGAGAGCTTGCACTTTCGCCTTCAGAGCCGAAAGCGGACTGTCGTCGACAGCGATCTCCGCTTCGAGACGCGTCGTGGACTGGCGTCTTCCTGGGACCCGTGGATTGGTGCGCGCACTTCACCCCGTAGGATCGACGGCGGATTCGAGTCTTAACAGCTCCGAGGGCTGGGTCGTCTACCGCATGGAGCAGCAGCCACACCTGCAGCCGCCACCCCTTCTCGTCTTGGAGCAGTCTTCGCTCCATTAGTGGCAGCAGCATTAGTGGCCACAGTTAGTCGGACTGTAGTATCCGGGCGTGCTGTGGTAGTGCAGCTCTTCCCGTCTGGTCACGTTTGCTGACCCGGACGCTGTGACCTCCAGGAGTGACACCACCTACTGGCCTCATTCTCACCCGTTGCTTGGTGTTTACCACCGGGAGTAGGTGCCCTCGGTGCCTATCCATCGTCCAGTGCACGAGATGAGTGCGCGGACATCTGAGCAGGCGCCTTGCACGTTCGCTTGCTACTACTGTGGTGATGGACGTCATGGTTGGCGTCGCTGTTGGACGGGCCCTCCCGGCTGGCATCCACCTTGGCTACAGCCTCGACCGAGCATGCGTCCTCCACAGCATACGGATCTGCCGGCGTTGGTAGATCCCCTAGCAGGACCTCTGGCGAGCATATTCACCGAGATCCACGGCCTGCGATAGACGGTGCAGCGGCTTTGTGACCTCGTTGTCACAGAGCTTGCTTCTGCTACTCGTTCGTCGATGGCCTCTTCGACCACATCTCCTCCTTCTTCATCCGATGGTGTCCCTTCAGCTTCACCTGCCAGCCAGTCCCAGGCTGCCACCATCCTTTCGCTCCTCCACTCTGCTGTGACCACCCCGCCACCCCGCGATGACTTGTCTTCCAGCAGTCGTTCCAGTCGAGTGACTCTGCGACGTCGTTGTCAACGCTCCGCACGGCGTGCTCGCGCCGGTGTTGATACATCCTTCACCTCCTCGGCCTCCGTTGCTGTACCTGTCGAGGGGGAGTGTGGTCACCGCGCATTGCGTGATGTGACAGTAGCGACAGTATCCGCAGTCGCATCGAGCCTGGCTGTCCGAGCGTCAGTACAGGTAGACTCAGATGATACGGTGACAGCACATCGCGTGGAGTCTGATCCCGACATGGAGGTCATGGTGCAGACTTGCGTGTCATCGAGCTCGACTTCCACGTCCGCGTTGGATCCAGATCTTATACAGCAACAGCTTGCGTCAGGAGGTGTGCAGGCCCGGCGTCCGTGGGCAGTGCCACTCGCGGCTCCTACTGGTGGCGGCTCGGCGGTTGCACAGGGGTCCCGTACGGATCGGGATGCCTCTTGCAGAGTTTTGGCAGAGTTTGTGCAGCAGGCTCACACGAGCCCGGCGGAGGTTCCAGTGCAGGAGATATGCGTGTCATCGAGGTCGACATCCACGCTGGGATAGGAGCCGGACGTTCTACAGTACCAGGTTACCTCAGGAGGAGTGCAGGCACGACGTCCCTGGACTGTGCCACTCGCGGCTCCGTCCGGTGGAGGCCCAGGACTTTCGAGGGAGAGTGTGCAGACGACTCACACGACTCCGACGGATGTTGGAGTACTTGGGACTTGCATGTCATCGAGGTCGACATCTACGTTGGGGCGGCAGCCGGACATTATGCAGCAACAGGTTGCATCACGAGGAGTGCAGGTCTCATGTGTGTTGGCGGTGCCACTTGCGACTCCGATCAGTAGCGGCCTGGCGGTGGCACATGAGTCCCACGCGGATCGGGATACCCCACACGGATCTCCGGGGGAGTTGGCGCACAAGATTCATACCAGTATGACAGCAGGCGCAGTGCATGAGCAGAGTCGGCCGGTTGGTCTTTTGGAGGTTGCGACGTTCTTGAGAGCAACAGTTCTCAGAGATGTCGCCGGGACATATGCTGCAGTAGACACAGCGTGCTCCACCGCCTCATTTGCACTACTTGAGGACTAGCTTCAGCGTGAGGATTCGTCCATGTTCCCATAGTCTTCGGGTTCCCGTACCCATGACGGAGCAGCGACATACATGACAGAGTCAGATGATGGTCCTTACTCTATCATCGAGCAGGTGGTAGCGACCAGCGTTCCCGGCGAGAGAGTGCGTGAGCACCAGCTGCGCTTGTTGGTCGCCTTGACGGATATTGCTGAGCCGGAGTCCTGTACACCTGTGTCCATTATGACGGCAGTCGAGGACACCGCAGCAGATCCATACATGCAGATGGAGTCACCTCGTCAGTAGGAGCTGAGTTCTGGCCCCTCGATTTCACCTCTTGGTGACGCTACCGATCACATCGACGCCGAGAGTGGCAGTACCTATACGGACGATGCTTCCACATGCTCTACAGACTCAGACGGCTCCTCCTCCTTCTCTCTCCGCATACGACCGCTCACTCCTCGCATGACAGACATGAGCTGTGATGTGGATGCGACACCTGCAGCTGCATCCGATGTTCCAGCGTCTCAGCACATTGCGACCTTGCTTGACCCCCAGGAGGATGCAGCGGCACCAGTTCCATCATCTTCAGCAGCAGAGATGCAGATGGCACTGTACTCACGAGCTGTGCAGTCTACATGTGCAGCATCCACTGAGGCAGAGTTTATTCTACACCAGGTCAACATGGGCCACCTCGACATGTCCGAGGCAGATTAGTTGACTTGCAGGAGCGTGTAGTCATGCTACAGCGGGAGATGATGGCAGCGCGTGAGCAATTCTCACAGGAGAGCAGCATCAGTGCTATCAGCAGGAGCCTTCCGCCAGCAGCATCTGGCACACCTATACCCGGGGAGGATCTTGTACGAGCTCCGAGTATGACGTCCGTTGGGGACACTATTATAGGAGAGGTGAGCGTGCTTTCGGCTTCCGCCATCCTCGCTCCTGTCGACCCCATCATCGCTCCTCCTTCTACTACTGCCGTCACGCACCTTCATTCACCCGACTCATGTGCCCCATCGTCATCTTCATCCACAAATGGTGATCCGGTTCGATGCTCCAGCTCTCCTCTTCTGGTAGTACACCCTTCTGTCTCAGGGTATGCTATCCCGTATCGGAGGCCAGCTCCGCCACTTCATCCACGCACGCGTGCTGCTCGCCCATTCCCGTTCCTTCGGCGCACACAGATGCATCGCGGCAGTGCGGAGGCAGGAGAGACTGTGAGTTGGGACCCTTGGCAATCACGTGAGGACTGGTATACCCCAGGTGATGCAGATTCACTTGAGGAGTTGTAGCCGGAGACACCACTTTGTCTTTGAGGGAGGGAGTCGACTCACAGGTGACAGGGGGAGCTGTCTCTACATGATGGATACACCACATGACTCATCGCCCAGGATCTGTTCAGCTACGACATCAGCATCTCCATCGAGAACATCGCTACCAGGTTCATCTGCCTAGGGGGAGTGTTGTGTGGACCTCGACCTGACACGACGCCATGGGAGATGCATGGCGAGGTCCATGCTCTGTTGTGAGCATCTACAGCATCCCGCATGTGCCTCACGCTACGTGCCTGCATAGCTGCATATAGATGGTAGCACACTATTGGTCGAGAACCGGACACTTGGTGCATTGCACCATTGTCACGAGGAGACCATGTGATTGTGTGTCTTAGTGTGTCGCTATACAATGTGTGGCATGTGCATGCGAGCTGTTGGTCGAGACCCAGACACTTGGTGCATTGCACCAGTGTCACGAGGAGACCATGTGATCGTGTGTCTTAGTGTGTCGCTATACTGTGTGTGGCATGTGCACGCGAGCTGTTGGTCGAGACCCGGACACGTGGTGCATTGCACCCGTGTTAGGAGGAGATCCTCCCTTGATCCTGTGTTTGGATGATGATACTATTGAGTTGGATTACTCGTAGTGGTCGAGACCCGGATCCTGGTACCGCCAGTGTCACGAGGAGACCATCTTGTCCTCTGACATGTGTATGATGTGCATTACACTGGTTTGTGTGTGTGTGCATCACTCCTCTCATGGTCGAGACCCAGACACTTGATGGGCTGCGCCAGTGTCCAGGGAGACCCTAGATGGATAGCAGACGAGTGTGTGTGTGTGTGTGTTTGTGCGAGTTGACTCATGCATGTTATGGCTTGCCATGCATTGTTGTTCCATGCCTTCGCTCATTCGTTCTGGCATGGACGGCTATGTCAGCCAGGGGGAGTGTTGGTTTGTGTGGCTTCCACCCGTCACAACCGACACTGCTAGTTTACCGATATACCCACATTTGGGGTGTATGGCAAAGGAGGGCGTGACGACACGACGGGCCTCCGGACTGCGCCGAGACTTCTCCAGCACCTGCGACAGCGCTGGCGAGACACGGTCGATGCGTTCCGGCAGCCATGTGGGCTTGTCAGGAGGTAGGAGAATTTTCTCGGTGGGTTCACACCCGTGCACCCGGTTGACTGTACCGGTGCGACGAGGAGACCCGATGGCTATTGTGGGGCTTCTGATGTTCGGAAAGCCGTCTGTGATGTCTAGACGTTGATTCTGAGATGTTTTGGCATTGCTCATATTTTCTCGGTGGTCGAGACCCGGGCACTCAGAGAGCTGTTCCGGTGCCTCGGGGAGACCACCTTTGTTACTCTCGTGGTGGATGCAGTGTGTTCTCCCTGTTGACTCATTTGGGTTCAGCAGGGGTGACGGGGCCCGGAGCGGTTAGCTGCCGGCGCCGATATATAAGCCCGCTAGGGGCTCATTTGTAAACTCTCCTTGTTCTTTATATCAGCGTTCCAAACTTAGCCAAATTCTTGCCGTCTTGCATCGCACTCACACATAGAGCTTATGTTCGTTCTTGCATGGACATGCATGCCCTAAAATTATTTCCAATTTGCCTTAGCAGCCCCTGCGCCCAAAGCCACATACTCTGCCTCCGACGAGCTACGTGCGATGCAGCCTTGCTTCCCGCTTCGCCAAGACAATGCGGTACCATCGAGCAGAAATAGGTAGCCAGTACGACTGCGCCCATCAGGGCTCCAAGCCCAGTCACTGTCAGTGTAGCCGTCAAGGACCACTGAACAATACCGACGAAAGCAGAGTCCAAGACACGGCGTGGAGACCACGTATTGTACCACTCGCACAGCCGCGTGAAGAGCTCTCGCACGTGGAGCCTGCGAGAACTGAGCGACGAGGTTGACGGTGAACGCGATGTCAGGACGCGTGGTAGTGGCAAGATGCATTAGAGATCCGATGAGACGGAGGTACAAGGTCATGTCCACTGTCTCCCCCAGCTGTGTAGGGTCATCCACCTTCAGGGCATCCTGCCCATCAGGTGTGAGGGGTGTGGAAGCGGTGGACACTACACCAAGGAGATCGCTGAAACGCTCCCTCATGACTTGTGCGTATCGGGCCTCATGCAGCAACAGTGTCCGATGTCTGCGATCTTGCACGATCTCCATACCAAGAAACACCGATGCAGGACCGAGGTCCTTTATCCTGTAGGCAGTCTACAGGACAGCCTTGGCCTCCTTCACGGCCTCCAGGGACGGAGACGCAATCAGAAGGTCATCAACATAGACCAAGATGGTGGTGAACCGCTAGGGTGTCGGTAGAATGAAGAGCGAGGGGTCTGCCTCGCTCTGTACGTACCCTACGCGAGTCAAGGTGCCAGCAATCTCCCGGTTCCAACACCGTGGAGACTGCTTGAGGCCGTACAAGGACTTGCGCAAGCGCCAGACCTTGTCACTGTCCTCAAAGCCTGGTGGCTGAGCCACGTAGATCTCCTCATCCAGAGAGCCATGGAGGAACGCGTTGTTCACATCCATCTGGTGCAGTTCCCAGTCATGCTGAGCCACTACACCGAACAGAGCTTGAGCTGAGGTCATGCGGCCGATAGGGGTAAAGGTGTCAGTGTAATCAACTCCCTCAATCTGAGAGTACCCCTTGACGACCAAGCGGGCCTTGTAGTGTTCCAGTGAGCCATCCGGCTTCATCTTCTTGCAAAAGACCCACTTGACCTGAATCGCCTTCCTCCCAGGGGGAAGGTCAACCAGCTCGTACACTCTGTGCTCTCGGATAGTGCGAAGCTCATCCACGCAAGCAGCTCGCCAGGCATCAGCATCCTGCGATGAGAAAGCCTCCCTCAATGTGCCTGGATCAGGCGCCATAGAGGGGGAACTCTGCGCGGCAAGTGCACATGCCTCACTGTCAGGCGTGACGGCTACGAGTTCAGTTGCTGCGTCACAGGCGATATGGAACTCGCGAGTGACCAGGTCGTGCCCTATGGGACATGCTGGGTGTACCTCTGAAAACTCAGTGCGGACACTCACGCCTAAGGCCTTTGTGCCTGGATCACCGCTCGCGACGCTGCGAGAGGAACGCCTGGGTCCGGGACCCGACGCTCGCTGAGCTCCAGAATCCAGTGGTCGAAGGCGGCCACCGGGCTCACGGGAGTAACCGAAGGTCGAGGGGCGCACCTCAGGCTAAGTAACAGGTACGACCACATTTGGTGAGGGCTGAGACGAGGCAGCCGGAGATGCCGTGCGAGGAGATGCGTGTGTGGGGGACACAGAGCTGGGTGTGACAGCAGGCAAGGCTGGCCTGGACACTGAGACAGGAGTGTCAGCCGACGTAGGGACAGGAGCGGGCTGGACTGGGTCAGACACCGGGGCAGGGGTGCCAGTAGACACAAGTGATGGTGCAAGAGGAGGCGTGAGAGCAGCGGTACCTGTGGGGTGTGAAACAGGCTTAACAGGCGGGATCTCTGGACCAACGGCAATGATAGCCGGATCATCAAGTGCTAGAGACCGAGAGGGGACTCGAGCGGACACATCAGCCTGACGAGGAATGGTCGCTGGCGGAGAAGTCTCCCCCATCCGCCGAGGACCCTCACAGGAAGGGACATGAGCTGNGGGTGCCAGTAGACACAGGTGGTGATGCAGGAGGAGGCGTGAGAGCAGCGGTACCTGTGGGGTGTGAAACAGGCTGAACAGGCGGGATCTCTGGACCAACGGCAATGATAGCCGGATCATCAAGTGCTAGAGACCGAGAGGGGACTCGAGCGGACACATCAGCCTGACGAGGAATGGTCGCTGGCGGAGAAGTCTCCCCCATCCGCCGAGGACCCTCACAGGAAGGGACATGAGCTGTAGAGAGGGCTGTGATCAAAGTCAGATCACGGTATGTGAGTGACTCAAAAAACAGCGCGTCACGGGACTCAATGACACGACGGCGAGTGGGGTCCCAAAAGCGCCAGGCCTTCGACGGCGGGGAGATGCTGATGAAGGCACACAAGCAACCCCGAGGGGAGACCTTGGACCCTTGCTGTTCCTCGGTGTACCACACGGAGGCCAGGGAACCCCAGATGCGAGCGAGACGAAGATCAGCATGGTGGCCAAACCAGAGCTCGTACGGTGTAACATGATCCGGAAGCGGACCATGCGGGAGGCGGTTCCAGACCCAAGTCATGTAGGCAAAGCCCTCGAAGGCGAAGGACTCTAGGAGACCGCACTCAGAGCGCATGGCGCGAACCGCATCCTCCATAGTGCGGTTCCAGCGCTCAGATACACCGTTCTGCTGTGGGGTAGCAGGAGCGGAGACCTGGTGAAAAATGCCGTGCTCAGCAAAGAAGGAGTCCATCTCACCGAGGAACTCGCCGTCGCGATCTGAGCGAAAAGTATGTAGCGTGTGGCGAGACTGACGCTCAGCCATCACGAGCAAGAGCCGAACTGCAAGGGCGGCGTCGCTCTTCTGACACAGACTGTAGACCCACCGCATCCAGGTGAAGTCATCAGTCAGCGTCAGAACATACCGGCCCCTCTCGGACAGGGACTCGACCGGGAGAGGACCGAGCAGGTCCGAGTGTACCAACTCAAGAGGCCTCAGTGCTCGGGAACGCGAATCAGGGTAAGTGCAACGGTGCATCTTCCCCTGAGCGCAAAAAAGACAGTCGGTCTTGGGTGGCTTCTCAAAAGAAGCCACGTCAAGACCGAGAGCAGGCTGTGTCCGAATGAGCTTCGACACAATGTCGGAGCCCACGTGACACAGACGACGGTGAAGCAAAGGCTGGTGTTCCGGGGATAGAACACCAGTGACAAAAACACAACCAGAGGAGGAGGGAGAGCAAGGGGAGGAGGGCCGAGGAATGCGATACAAATCATCTATAACTGAAGCACGCATGACAATGCTACGGATGTCAAGAGCAGTCACAGTCGCTGAATCAGCGGTATGCTCAATGGAGAGACCCATCAGAGTGCAGGTACGCACAGACAGCAGACTGAGCTCAAGATCAGGCACAAACAGCACGTCAGAGAGATACAAGGGGCCAGACGGACCATCAAAGCATACAACCCCAACACCGTGGACCGGCAAGGACTGACCAGAGCCTGTATGAACAGAACGGACAGTCGTGACAGGACCAAGTACCACAAAGTCACTACGACGACACGTCATGTGATGGGTGTCACCGGAATCGATGATCCAAGTGCCACCGAAGTCACGACTGGTGGACGTTAC
Source organism: Penium margaritaceum (assembly GCA_023375785.1). Taxonomy (NCBI): domain Eukaryota; kingdom Viridiplantae; phylum Streptophyta; class Zygnematophyceae; order Desmidiales; family Peniaceae; genus Penium; species Penium margaritaceum. The sequence continues at coordinate 16,100 of SZWC01010837.1, forward strand.
TGTACAACGAGCAATGGAACACTCGGCATCAGAGGGACGCTGAGCCGTCAGTGGGAAGGAACGACGTACATCACAAAGGTGAGACTCATGAATCGAGTCAGTGCAGTCAGGCCCATCATCATCACATGCGGACTGTGCTCTCCCACACGTGTCATCATGAGTCACGAGGACGGACGAACAAGCAGTCTGTGACCCACTCGACGATGACTACACACTCGCACCTCCCTGAAAGCGAAGCGCCAGAAGATGACGAAGCTCGGCGATGGTGCGTTCGCGTGGGTCTAGATCACTGCTACTCGCTGGTGAGGATGTAGGAACAACTGCATTCGTGGTCGCTGCATGTCCAGAGGAGTGTGCGGACGCGGTGCAAGAAGCATGGACAGCCTGAAGCCCACGAGTGATGCGCACCCAGTCAAGCGGCTGCTGGCACTCGGTGTAGCGATGGGAGCCTGCACAGTTATAGCAGTGCACGGAACGACCACTGCTACCACTGGATGACGGTTGCTGCTGACCCGATCCGCGCCTCCTATTCTTCTTCTTCCCCTGGGCAGCTGCTGCAACGCCCTGCGTCTGCGTGGGTGTACACGGGGTCGAAGAGGAGGAGGAAGATGAGGTAGTGATGGAGGCTGATGAGGGTGACTGCAGGAGAGAAGATGGTGGTGATGCAATGACTGCTGTAGCGAGGGAAGTCTCCTGATACGCTACTGCTACCTCGCGGGCCGATGTCACCTGGAGGAAAAGCTGATGCACCCAGGGGAGCAGCTGCAGAGTGGCTGAGAAAGGCTGGAGGGCAGCGTCGCTGTGCCGTGTGAAGATGTCGGTGTACTCCAGGTGAACTCTGAGCATGATCGTTCAAAGAGCCCATAGCTGTGTGCCCCCTAAGGTCCCCAGACGCGTGTAGATACGCATGACGCGTCGCCAGCAGTCCACCGCAGGCTCCGCTGGCCCCTGACGGAGCGAGTGGAAAGGACGAATGTGTTACGCACGCGTGGCATGCGTCTCTGCGGCCAGTAGGGACAACGCCAGATCCCAGCCTCCATGAGGATCGGCTCCGGTGCCTGTGCCAGCCTCGCCGAGGAAGGGGCGGAAGTCGACGATAGTCTCGCGTGGCATGGAATAGAGAAGTCCGCGCATGGCCCGGGCTGCTGTCAGCGCCTGTGCTGGATCTGTAGACTGGTATGGGCTGTGGTAGTAAGGCCACACTCCCTCGGAAGTGGCCCACACCTGAAGCAGTATCTCCCAGCAGTCGAAGCCATCCTCGCTGATGTACCGTGGAGGTGGTGCCTGAAAGTCCTTTGGCTGCCGCTCCGTGGGGAGAGCAACCGCAGGCTGAGGAGGGCGAGAGACGGGAAAAACTCCTGGGAGAGGGTGATCACCGGGGAAGTCAGGTGACGATCGTATCGGGGACACGAGTGGAGGTCGGGTACCCGTCTGCAGCTGAAGGAGGCGCTCCTGTAGAAGACGAATCTCCCGCTCCTGGGAGTCATCCTCGAAGCCTGGCATGAATGGCTCGTCATCAAGGAGGTCAGAAACCGCTGCTGCCACCGCTGGTTTAAAGTTCCCAGTGTTTCCTCGAGATTTTAAAGTTCCTAGTGAGGCGCTCCTGTAGAAGACGAATCTCAGCGGTGGCAGCAGCGGTGGCAGCAGCGGCTGCGCTGCTACTGCTGCTACTGCTGCACACTGCAGCTACTGCTGCACGCTGCAACTGCTGCTGGCTGCCGCCGCCGCGCGCTGCTGCTGCTGTCGCTGCTGCGCTGCTGTTGCTGCTACTGCCGCTGTTGCTCTGTTGTGGCCACCGCAACTGCCGCTGCTGCCGACGCTGCTGCCGCCGCTGCTGCCACGCTGCTGCTCCGGCCGCTACTGCTGCTGCGCTGCTGCCGCCGCCTCTACTGCTACTGCTCTGCTGTTGCGGCAATGGTAGGGCGGTTGCACGCACTGCAGCCGCCACGCACCTCTGCGTGGCGGTATAGGCCGCTGCTGCTGCCTCTGCAGCTGCGATCTCACGTGGTGGGTTGAGTGCGTTGATGGCGACCGGCCGTCTCCAACAGATCCCAGGAACTCTGCTGCAGCGGTGACCCTCACTGCTGCTGCTCTGCTGCGTCTCTGCTGCGCAGCTCAGTGAGAACTGTCTCACTGCTCTGATACCATGAGAAAGTGCGTAGAAGCTTTATAGCAACACACCCGCTGACTGGGCGTTAGTGCCTGATCAGACGGTGACGACAGTCGCAGGTCGTACACACAACGGCAATGGTTTGGCTAGGAGACACAAGGCACAGTGTCAGAATGCTTCAATAGAGCATGTGCAGAGAGAAATGACAAATGACAGGTCCATGGCATAAACACCTGCCGCAACACACGGCGGGTGTCGCACGCGGCAGTCCAAAAGCTGTCCTAAAGCCGGCCCAAAACAACTGTTTTGGCCGTAACTCTGCGCACACATGTCCGAATGCTAAGCCGTTTGAACCTAGACGTGCAGAATCAAAAGACGGATGCTACGAATGGTCACATGCATGCATCCATCGACAGACAGAGGACATACAATGTAAAAACATGCAAATAGGCCTCATGGCCAGTCGGCCGAAAGACGCCTGCAAGACGTAGAAAACACAGCAAAGAGTCCCGGTGGCAACTTGGGCTCTGGAACAGTGGTTGGTCAGCTCCAAGCTGGTAGTCCGCCGCTTGTCGTCGCGCCGGTGTCACCAGGGCCGCCTGCCTCAGGGATCTACACGAGTATGGACACGGCCGAGTTGTCACAGTAAATTGTACAGGAACGGCACAAAGCACAACAAGGTCGCAGCGACCTTCGGCCTCATTACACACCTCACACATTACTGATGCAAGCAGGGCTGCAATACCGAAGTGTTTGGTACCGCGGTATGAATACGACAATACCATAGTTTTTTGGCAGCTCAATATTGATGCCAGTACTGCTACCGCGTTCCGTAGGATATTGGTAAAGTGTCACGGTATTTCGGGAGTATCGCGGTACACGGTATACCCTTGTTTGAAGGTCGCATTCTTCCACGGTACCGTGGTACTATAGAAGAATGAGTACCATGGTAATCAAGTACTGAATCTAATCGACGAGATCCATACGATTTTGTTGAGAGGATTGCATTTCTTCACATGAAAAAAAATGGGCGCCTGAGAGAAAACGTTAATCTCTTGCAAACGATCAACTTTGACGAAGATTGTAGAGAAAAAACAGTCAACATGTTGGGAAAAAAAAAACCAGCCCTGGAGAAGGTAGACATTGAGAAGATGCATGGAAGCTTCCTAGCGACACAACCGCTGACTAGGCGTCAGTACCTGGTCAGACGGTGACGAGTCACAAGTCGTGCACACATCGGCAAGGGTCTGGCTAGGAGACACAAGGCAAAGTGTCAAAAGGCTTCAATAGCATTTGCAGAGAGAGCTGACAAATGACAGGTCCATGGCATAAGTACCTGCCGCAGCGCACAGCGGGTGTCGCACGCGGCAGTGCAAGATCTGTCCTAAACCACTGTTTTGGCCGTAACTATGCACTGACAAGTCAGAACACTACGCTGTCTGAACCTAGACATGCATAATCAAAAGCCGAACGCTACGACTGGTCACATGCATGCATCCGGCATCAAGCGGTGTACACACAATACAAAAAAATGCAAATCGGGCCCACGGCCAGTCCACCGATCAACTCCTGTGTGCTGCAGAAAAACTGCGGGAGGTCCCGGGTAGCGTCAGGAGCTCTGGAACGGCCGTCAGTCACCTCCAGGATGGTAGTCCGCCACCAGATGACACACCGGTGCCTCCAAGGTCTGTTGGTTTTTGTGCATCTCTCATTGTACTCTGTTGTGTCCTCCCGGCTTGTGTACATCGGCGTGCAGATGAATGACGGCGAGACTCAACGCTGTTGGAGGGTCGCTCGATGGAGCCGACGCGCGCTGAGGCCCACTCACTGTTTGCTGGAGCCTCCTCCCTCCGGCGATGCGCTCAGCTCCATCGGCAGGCCTCCTCGGGGGTCGAGCCGCCGGCGGTCACTGCCACTGCTGATGCTCTCTGCATGCACCTAGCGCTTTGCTTGATTGTGGCATTGTGTCTGCAACATCATGCTGCGCCTAGGGTCCATGTCTCATGCTGTGTGGCCCTCTTTGGCATCATTGACTGTCGTAGGCATTGTGTGGGTTCGGGGAGCCATAACTCTCCGCTGCTAATATTCTAGCTGATTTTGACCGCACGACGACATTTGCAGTGTTGGTATTATGGTATGGTCCAGTTTTATGGCAAAACGGACGACGCCCGGGTTTGGGGCTGTCAGGCTTCAGGCAGGGCTCACCGAGAAAAACCTTGCCTGCCACAAAATAGGTCTAGGACTATTTTCTAATTGGTTGGCTAGCTGAGTAACAAGCTCTACACTAGTGGGGGGGAGCTAGAACTTAGAGGGGCCTCCCATTGTTGCTCATTCTTAATTGCAAATCAGTTACTTTCAGTTTCCAGCTGCTTTCTGGCGCTAACACTGGCGCGCGCACTTCTGAGTAACAAACCCAGAGTTCCAGACTGAGTCTCTACAACAGCAGACTGAGGGGGCAGCAGACTTAAGCAACGAGCGTGGAAGCCCGCACGCTGCATCAACAATGCTGCTGCCCTAACCTACTGCCTAGCATTCCCGTTATGGTATCAGAGCCAGAGCGTAGCAGCAACAGTGGAAGACTGACGTACAGGTGCTAGATAACGCCGACGGACCCCCATACGCGCCAGTGCAAGAGAAATGATGCTGGATTTTTTTCGGCAGCATTGACCCGCCTGGTGGCGGTGACAGAATATTTCCCTCGGCCACTGGGTGAGGGGAAATGCTTTCGGATTTTCTTCGGTAGCACCGACCCTGATGCTCGTCATGAGGAGGTGAGCGACCGGCCACGTCAGGCGCTTGCTGACGACGACGCACGCGGCGACGTCCTCCAGGTGTGATTGACAGCAACAGCCAGCAACAGCTTGTCGCGGCAGCGAGCAGTGGCAGCAGCGGCCAGCAGCAGCAGCACACAGTAGCAGCTGGCAGTAGCAGCAGCTCGTAGCAGCAGCAGCCCGTAGCAGCAGCAGCTCGTAGCAGCAGCAGCCGGCAGCAGCAACAGCGGCAGCAAGAAGCAGCCGACAACAATAGCAGCTCATAGCAGCAGCAGTCGGCGGCAGCAGCAGCTGGCGGCAGCAGCAACAGTAGTAGCGGCTGTAGTGACAGCGGCAGTGGTAGCAGCCGTAGCTGCCCGCAGCCCGCTACTCGCTGCGAGCAGCGAGCTACTAGCAGCGAGCTCGCTGCTCGCAGCGAGCAACGAGCAACGAGCAGCAAGCAGCAAGCTCACTGCTCGCAGCTTGTCGCCCGTAGTGACAAGGGAGCTTGCAGTGACGAGCAAGAAGAAAAGAGAAAAAGAAAACAAAGGGATCCCCTACAGCCGCAGTAGCAGCAGTAGTAGCAGCTGCAGTACCAGCCGAAGTAGCAGCAGCAGCCGCAGCCGCAGTCGCAGCAGCAGTAGCAGCAGCAGCAGTAGCTTCAGCAGCAGGAGCAGCCGCAGCCATAGCCATAGCAGCAATAACAGCGAAAACAGTAGCAGTAGCAGCATTAGCAGCAACATTAACAACAACATCACCACAAGCAGCGGCAGCAACAGCAGGAGGAGCAGCAGCAACAGCAACAGCAGGAGCAGCAACAACGGCTGTAGACCCACAGTAACGGCTACATTAACCGCTGCTGACGTCACCGACCGTCCGCTGACGTCACTGCAGACATCATCAATAAAAAAATAGTGGCAGTGCACATACCGCAGTAGCCTCTGCTAACGTGAGCCATCCTTGGCTGACGTCACTACTGACACCAGCAGCACACAACAACATATAAAACAAAGAAAAAAGGCGATGAGAGGCACCTTTAACCACCATGACTAACAGTCCCTCTGAGGAGGGGTCCTCCTCTGTTGGGGGGGGGACCCCCAGCCCCCCTTTTTTGCAGCAACTGCAACAGCAGCAGTAGCAGAAGCAGCAGCAGCAACCCCCTGGCATCGTCGGCGGCAACCCTGACCCCTTGGCTGCTCTTCAGCAACAGGTTGCTGCCTTGACGCAACAGCTTGCAGCTCTGTAGCCGTTGGCCTCCTAGTCTGCCACCAGTCTGCTGCCACCATTCGTCCCTCCCGGGCACGTAAGCCCCGTTCTGTCTGCTGCTAGGCATTACCTGGTGAAGCAGATGACAACGCCAGTGGCAGACGGTGACCTCCGTTCTTGGCCTCACTCTGGGCACCGGCAGCAGGAACAAGGACTTTGAGACGCCGCCCCCGCCACTTCAGGCTGGTGAGCAGTTCCGAAGTTGGGAGCTCAGCTTCCGGATCTGGGCACGGGGTGAGGGCCTGTGGGCATACTACACCCTTCCGTATAACCCCACCCAGGCCGACCAGTTGTATGACGCTGGTCGCGCCGTACGTGCCCTAGTGCCAGCCGCCCCTCCGGCTTCCCGCCAGGCCCTGAAGCCTTTCCTCGGCGACTTCACCACTAACGCCACCCCGGACCCTACAGTCGCGTGGCACATCCTCACTTGGCCCCATCGCCTGTCCAGCAAAGCTGAGACCACCCGTTAGCTGCGGGAGTTCAACTCCCTGCACATGGGGGAGACCGAGATGGTCACCGCCTACTGGCAGCGGGTGGAGGACATCCTTCGTCGCCTCGCCACCTCTGCCCCACCCCCGCTGGCCGCGCTCCTCACCATCAAGCGCAGTGCTACCCCAACGTACGCAAAAGTTTTCGTTCACTACCCCCAGGACGTCCTCTCCACCATGGCGACCTAGGGCACCCTCATGCCTTGGGCACACGAGCTCTTCCTTCACATCGAGGAAGCTCGTCTGGAGTTCCATCTCCAGTGCACGGAGGCTCTTGCCTCCCCTGCCTTCGCCTCCGTGGCCATCGCCTCCCCCGCCGCAGCTACCTCTGCTAGCTCTTCGTTGCCTGGGAAGAAGAAGCGTCAGAGCAAGAAGGGTAAGGGTCAGCAACAGCAGTAGCAGCAGCAGCTGCCGTTGACCGGGTCCAGTAGTGGTGGCTCGGTCTGCCACAATTGTGGCCAGCCCGGGCACGGATGGTACACGTGCCCTCTGCCGACAGACGAGGCGCACGTCATCGCCACCACGCGTCGCTAGCGGGAGCGCCGTCTCGCCTCTGTTGCCTCCGCTGTCGCCGGTCCTGATGCCTCGGCCCCGTCCAGCAGTTCCACCACTCTGTCGGCTTCACCAGGCCCGCAGACGATTGCTCCTCAACAGCACCATCCGCAGCCGTCGGCGCCTCCATTCCCTTCACCGGCCTACTCCTCCTTCTACCCAGGCTCCGGTGCCGTCATCCCTCACTCGGTCTACACTCTCGGGCCGTCATCCCGTGAGCGTCATTTGGAACAGTTCATCGCGCTCCAACTCGGCCTACCTCGTCCTCCCCCCCAGGGAAGTGCGAGTAACGTCACCTCTTGCTCTCCTACTGTGCCTTGCCTCACTGAGACTGAGCTACGGTCGTGCTTTGCTTCCTCATTTATCTCGTCGCCCTCGGTGGTCTCTTCTACCCCCTTCTCTGATGACGTCACGTGGCTAGATGATTGGCAGTCTCGGTTCGCACCCCCTTCCATTGCGTCCGCGTCTCTTGCTTACTGCCATGTGACCGTTAGCCACCTGGCGACTCCAGTCGAAGACCCTGCCGAGACCTGGATCATCGACTCCGGGGCCACGCATTACATGACGGCCTCTCGCGAGGCCTTTAGTATGCTCGGACCTGTTGGCAATGTCTCCGGTGTCCGGACGGGCTCCGGACAGGTGTTTCCTGTCTGCGGCGTCGGCGTCATTCGTTTCCGTGGTCTTGCCGGTGATGTTTTTCTGACTGATGTCCTCTTCGTCCCCGGTCTTGAGCTCAGCCTCCTGTCCATGACTGGCCTTGACCGCATGAGCATGGACGTTGTGCATTCGCGTGGTGTTGGCACTGTGTCGTTGCGTCCGTCCGGTCTTGTCATCTTGCACGCCACCGCCCGTGACAACCTGTCGCATGTTCCTCGTCTGTCTTCCTCCCCTTCCGTCCCTTCCCCGTCAGCTACCACTGGCCATGTGTTTGTCACCAGCATGCTCTCTTCGCAGCAGACCCGCCTCCTGCACCGCCGCCTTTGCCACGTCCACTCTGCTGCCGTAGATAGCATGCTCCGCACTGAGCCGGTCAAGGGGCTTGACTCGGAGACTTTCCCTCTCCCGTGCCCCACAGAGTGCATTGATTGCGCTCAGGGCAAGATACACCAGTCCACCTATCCTTTGTCCTCCTCCCGTGCGTCCGCTCGTTGCGACTTGGTCCATTCCGACGTCATAGGCCCTCTCCCCACCGAGTCCGTCGGTGAGCATGGTCACTATGTCCTCACCCTCACGGACGACTACTCTTGCTACCACTGGATCTTCTGCCTTTGGCCGAAGAGCGATGTCGTCCACACCATTCAGGACTCGCTTGTTTTGGCGGAGCGCAAGTGTGGTCGGCCTCTTCGCCGTTTTTGCTCCGATCGCGGTGGCGAGAACATGGGTGAGACCACCAATTTCCTCGCCTCTCGCAGTATCCACCACGAGACGTCCACGCCTTACACACCCGCCCAGAACGACGTCTCTGAGCGTTGGATCCGTACCATGGCTGATGCCGTCCGTACCATGCGGATTGAGTCTGGGCTCTCGGATGGCTTCTACTTTGAAGCCATGGCCTACATGACATGGGTGTGGAACCGGGTTCCCTATGGTCCCCTTCTTTGCCAGTCTACGCCGTATCAGTACTGGTGCGGTCAGCGTGCTGACCTCCGCCCAGCTCAAGTCTGGGGCTGCGTGGCCATTGTGTGGCTCCCCGCCCCGCAGCAGGGCTGCAAGTTCTCACCCCGCGGACGTCCCTGCACCTTCCTTAGTGTCTCTCTTCAGTCCAAGGCCTGGTGCTTTTGGGACCCATCCTGGTACTGCATCGTCAAGTCCCGCGATGCTCTCTTCTTTGAGGACCTATTTCCCCGCGACCTCATCCGCTCCGGCTCGTCCGTGTCCCTCCCGTTGCGAGGGGGAGTGGTGAGTCCGTCTTCCGTCCTGTCACTTCCGGGTGACACATCACTCAGTCCCTTTGAGCCGGTAGCCCCTGTCGCGTCCTCTGGCCCCCTCGGGCTAGGAGCCCCAGTCGCTCCCGCTAGCCCCTCCGGTCCAGCAGTCCCAGTTGCGTCCGCTGGCCCCTCCGGGCCAGCTGCGCCTGTCGCGTCCTGTGGCCCCTCCGGGCCAGCAGTCCTAGTCGCGTCCGCTGGCCCCTCCGGGCCAGCTGCGCCTGTCGCGTCCACTGGCCCCGTCAGACGGGCAGCCCCAGCCGCGTCCGCTGGCCCCTTCGGGCCAGCAGCCCCAGTCGCGTCCGCTGGCCCCTCAGGGCCAGCAGCGCTTGTCGCGTCCGCTGGCCCCTCTGGACCGGCAGCCCCAGTCGCCTCCATTGGCCCGTCCGGGCCAGCTGCGCTTGTCGATTCCGCTGGCCCCTCCGGACCGGCAGCCCCTGCGGTGTCCGCTGGCCCCTCCGGGCTAGCATTCCGAGTCACGTCTGCTCGCCCCTCTGGGCTAGCAGCGCCTGTTGCGTCCGCTGGCCCCTCCGGACCGGCAGCCCTAGCTGCCTCCGTTGGCCCGTCGGACTCAATGCCATCTCCTTCCCTACCACGCTACACCCGTGGCCCAGGCGACAGCCTCCGACCCAGGCCGAAAGTGAGCGCGCAGACCGTTGCACCGTGTCCCGCGGCGCCTTGACCCCCTTTGGCCCCACGTGTCTCCTCCACTCCCACGGTCGTGAGTGGGGACCCTGGCACCAAGGCTCTCGGCCTGACCACTTTGGCCTTCATTGCAGACTTTCACCCAGGGTCTGCACTGGGCTACGTCATGCTTCACCACGAGCATTGGCATGCTGTCGTAGCTGCACTCGCACGCATCCCACCTGGAGCTCGTGATACACACGCTCTCTCAGTCCGCTCCACAGCTTGCCCGGAGGACCCAGCCATCCTACGTGAGGCTTGAGCCTCTCCTGAGGCCGCACAGTGGGATGCTGCATGCGCCGACAAGCTCGCTGCCATCCAGCAGCACCACGTGTATGACCTCGTCGACCTCCCTCCAGGTCGGAAGGCCATTGGTGCCAAGTGGGTCATTCGGCGCAAGTGGAAGCCTGACGGGTTCTTGGACAAGTACAAGGCCCACCTCACAGCCGAGGGGTTTGCCCAGGTTCCTGGGATTGATTACGACCGGATCTTTGTCCGAGTCGGCTAGTTCTCCACCAGCCGGGCACTCTTCAGCCTGGTTGCCAAGCATGGATGGGAGCTGCATCAGATGGACGTGAGCAAAGCATTCCTTCATGGCTCATTGGAGGGTGAGGAGCTCTACATGGTGTAGCCCCCAGGCTTCGACGACGGGACTGGGAGAGTTTGACGGCTGCGGAAGGCCCTCTATGGCCTGAAGCAGTCGCCTTGGTGCTGGAACCAGGAGATTAGCAGCACGCTCCTCCATGGCGGCCTCCAACGTAGCACCGCTGACCCCGTACTGTTTGTCAGTCCGCGAGGTCAGACTTTCGCCGCAGTTCTGGTCTATGTCAACGATCTCCTCATTGCGACGCCACACACGGCTACCATCCAGCATATCAAGGACTTGCTGCATGCCGCCTACCAGATGAAGGATCTTGGGTCTGCTCGAGTCTTCCTTGGTATGGAGCTCGAGCATGATTGCTCCCAGGGCATCCTAAAAGTCCACCAGGCTGCTTATGTGCAGACCCTGTCCACTCGCTTCGCCGAGGACCTATCCCTCGTGCCGAGCGCATATTCACCCATGTCACCTGATGACTAGGTGAAGCTAAAGAGTCTTGACCCAGCGGTTGTGGGGGAGCCCGTTGACGTGACCACATATTTGCGGGTCATCGGGTCACTGATGTTCCTGTCAACGATGACACGCCCAGACATCCCGTTCGTCGTCAACCTCCTGGCCCAGTTCTCTCAAGAGCCGTGTCACCTCCTCTTTGAGGCCGCAATCCGAGTGCTGCGCTATGTCGTCTTGACTCCTCGGCAAGGTCTCATGTTCCGCCGCTTGCCGTCCGTCGTCGCGGTGGGCTACACCAACAGTGACTGGGCCGGCAGTCCACACAGTAAGAGTCGCACAGGCTGGATCTTTCTGATCGGTGGCACATCTGTGTCCTAGCACAGTGGCAAGCAGAGGTGCATTGCACGTAGCACTGCTGAGGCTGAGTACATGGCCCTTGGGTCAGGCACGTGTGAGAGTGTGTGGTTGCGTCGCCTGTTGTCCAAGTTGCGTCAGTCTGTCGCATCCAAGACGTTGCATTGTAACAATGAGATTGCCATGGCCATCGCGGACAATAACAGCATGCATCTTACACGCGCAAAGCACATCAACGTTGAGTATCACCATGTGCGTTCGTTGATGCATGAAGGTAGTGTCAACATTGTGTAGGTTGAGACAGCACGGCAGCTAGCTGACTTCTTGACCAAGGCATTGAAGCGTGACCCGTTCAAGAAAGCTGTGAGTTTGGTCGGCTTGCATTCGTGAGTGGCTCTCTCTGTCCCTGCTTGCGGTTCTGCGTGGCATGGGGGAGTCTGGTCATTGACTATGTCTCTGCCCGCATATGTGCACTATGCCTGTGAGTCATGGGGGAGTGTTGGTTTTTGTGCATCTCTCATTGTACTCTGTTGTGTCCTCCCGGCTTGTGTACATCGGCGTGCAGATGACTGAAGGCAAGACTTGACGCTACTGGAGGGTCGCTCGGTGGAGCCAATGCGCGCTGAGGCCCACTCACCATTCACTGGAGCCTCCTCCCTCCGGCGATGCGCTCGGCTCCATTAGCAGTCCTCCTCGGTGGTCGAGCCGCCGGCGGTGACTGCCACTACAGATGCTGTCTGCATGCACCCAGCGTTGTGCTTGATTGTGGCATTGCGTCTGCAGTATCATGCTCTGCCTAGGATCCATGTCTACTGCTGTGTGGCCCTCTTTGGCATCACTGACTGTTGTAGGCACTACCTGGGTTTGGGCAGCCATAACTCTCTGCTGCTATTTTTCTAGCTGATTCTGACCGCACGACTGCGTTCGCAGCGCTAATATTATGGTATGGTCTAGTTTTGTGGCAAAACGGACGACGCCCGGGTTTGGGGCTGTCAGGCGTCTGGCAGGGCTCACCGAGAAAACCCTGCCTGCCAGAAAATAGGTCTAGGACTATTTTCTGATTGGCTGGCTAGTTGAGTAACAAGTTCTACACTAGTGGGGGTGAGCTAGAACTTGGAGGGGTCTCCCATTGTTGCTCATTCTTCATTGCAAATCAGTTACTTTCAGTTTCCAGCTGCTTTCTGGCGCTAACACTGGCACGCGCACTTCTGATTGACAAACCTAGAGGTTCCAGACTTAGTCTCTAGAGCAACAGACTGAGGGGGCAGTAGACTTAAGCAACGAGTGTGGAAGCCCGCACGCTGCATCAACAACGTTGCTGCCCCAACCTACTGCCTTGCATTCCTGTTAGGGTCCGCATTGGGTATCTGCACGGGTATGGACACGGCCGAGTGGTCACAGTAAACTGCCAGGTAAACAGAAACGTCACAAATCACAACACTCCCCCATGACCCAATGGTACGCATGTGCATACACGTGCAACACTGAGACGAATACAAAAAACAAGTGCAACGACAAATGTGATACGGACACGGACACACCCCACACTCAACCACTCTCAGGCAAGGGGCGAAGTCAAACAGAACGAATGGCCACCAGGAACTTTCCGCGTGCTAGTGCATTGCTCAAGAAGTCAGCACGCTGCATGTTAGTGCCAACCCAAGTAACGGAGATCATGTGTCGCTCCACCAGATCACGCACAAAGTGGTGCTCAACCGCAATGTGCTTCGTGCGAGCATGAAAGAAATCAGCATTCTCCGCATTGGCAAGCACACTCTGGTTGTCGCAGCAAAGCACAATGGCGAGTACTGACTGGCCAAGCTCATGGAAAAGGCGTTACAACCATACCGCCTCAACAGCCCCTGCAACCAAAGCAACGTACTCTGCCTCCAATGAGCTACGTGCAATGCAGCCCTGCTTCCCGCTGCGCCAAGACACAGCGGTCCCACTACGCAGGAACACGTAATCGGTGCGACTGCGTCCATCCGGGCTCCAGGCCCAGTCGCTGTCGGTGTAGCCGTCAAGGACCATCGAACACTGCCGGCGAAAGCAGACTCCAAGGTACAGTGTGGAGACCACGTACCGCACCACTCGCACAGTTGCGTGAAGGGCTCTACACGTCGAGCCTGTGAAAACTGGGCAAGGAGGTCGACGGCCAATGCGGTGTCAAGACGTGTAGTAGTGGCCAGGTACATCAGAAATCCGATGAGACGGAGGTACATGATCACATCCACTGTTTCCCCCAGCTGTGTGGGATCGTCAACATTTAGGGCATCCTGCCCCTCAGGCGCAAGAGGTGTGGAAGCCGTGGGCACTGCACCGAGAAGGTCGCTGAAGCACTCCCCCACAACACGTGCATATCGGGCTTAATGCAGTAGTAGAGTGTGACATCTGCGATCTCGCACGATCTCCATGCCAAGAAACACCGTTGCAGGACCAAGGTCCTTCATCCTATAGGCAGTCTGGAGGACAGCCTTGGCATCCTTCACGGTCTCCAATGAAGGAGAAGCGGTGAGAAGGTCATCGGCATAGACCAGGATGGCGGTGAATCGCTCAAGCGTCTGTCGGATGAAGAGAGAGGGATCTACCTCGCTCTGTACATATCCCGCACGAGTCAGGGTGCCAGTGATCTCTTGGTTCTAACACCGAGGAGATTGCTTGAGGTCGTACAAGGACTTGCGCAAGTGCCAGACCTTGTCACCGTCCTCAAAGCCAGGTGGCTGAGCCACGTAGATCTTCTCATCCAGAGAGCTATGAAAGAACGCATTGTTCACATCCATCTGGTGTAGTTCCTAGTCATGCTCAGCCACTACACCGAACATAGCTTGAGCTGAGTTCATGCGGCCGACAGGGGCAAAGGTGTCAGTGTAATCGATGCCCTCAATCTGAGAGTACCCCTTGACGACCAAGCAAGCCTTGTGGCATTCCAGTGAGCCATCTGATTTCACCTTCTTGCGAAAGACCCACTTGACCTGAATAGCCTTCCTCCCAGGTGGAAGGTCGACTAGCTTGTAAACCCCGTGCTCTCGGATGGCGCGGAGCTCATCCTTGCAAGCAGCACGCCACGCGTCAGCATCCTGCAACGAGAGAGCTTCCCTCAGTGTACCGGGGTCAGGCGCCATAGAGGGAGAGCTGTGCATGGCAAGAGCGCACACCTCAGTGCTAGGTATGACGACCACAAGATCGGCTGCTGCATCACAAGCGATATGAAACTCGTGAGTGAAGAGGTCGTGCCCTACGGGACATGCTAGATGTACCTTTGCGTGCTCAATGCGGACACCGAGGCCTAGGGCCTTTGTGCCGGGATCACCACTCATGATGCTGCGAGTAGAGCGCATGGGCCCATGACCGGACACTCGCTGAGCTCCGGAGTCCAATGGTCGAAGGGGACCGCCACGCTCATGGGAGTAACCCGAGCTCGAGGGGCGCACCTCCGGCTTAGGAACGGGCACAATCGCAGCTGGGGAGGACTGAGGCAAGGGAGCTGGTGATGTCGTGCGAGGAGATGCGGGTGTTGGAGACATAAGGCTCAGTGTGACAGTAGGAGCAGGTGAGTCAGGTCCACGCACGGAGGCAAGGGTACTGGCGCACCCAGGTACGGTCCCAGGAGTACGCACAGGTACAGGATCATGGATATCTGTTGGGCGTGAAGGGGCAGGGGTAGTAGGCGGCGGTGCTGGAGAGATCTCTGGACCAACAACGATGATCGCTGGGTCATCAAGTGCTGGAGAGGTGGAGGGAGCTTGAACGGACCTATCAGCCTGGTGATCGGTGCTCGCAGGCGTAGACTCCCCCATCCGTCGAGAAACCTCACACGTGGGAACATGTGTGACGGACAGCGACGTGATCAAAGTCAGATCACGATAGGTGAGGGACTCAAAGAAGAGCGCGTTGCGACGATGAGTAGGGTCCCAAAAATGCCATGCCTTTGACCGCGAGGAAATACCGACAAAGGCGCACAAGCGACCCCGCGGTGAGTCCTTGGACCCCTGTTGGTCCTCAGTGTACCACACAGAAGCGAAGGATCCCCAGACGCGAGCGAGGCGTATGTCAGCACGGTGGCCGAACCAGAGCTCATACGGTGTGACGTGGTCCGGAAGAGGACCGTGTGGGAGGCGGTTCCAGACCCAAGTCATGTAGGCGAAGCCTTAAAAAACGAAGGACTCCGGAAGACCGCACTCAGACCGCATAGCGCGAACCGCATCCTCCATGGTGCGGTTCCAGCGCTCAAAAACACTGTTATGCTGAGGAGTAGCAGGAGCGGAAACTTGGTGAAAGATCCCGTGCTCGGCGAAGAAGCTGTCCATCTCACCAAGGAACTCGCCGCCGTGATCCGAGCAGAAGATGTGATGCGTGTGGCGAGACTGACGCTCAGCCATCACTAGCCAGAGAAGAACTGCGAGAGCGGCGTCACTCTTCTGGCGCAGGCTGTAGACCCACCGCATCCGGGTGAAGTCATCAGTCAGGGTCAGGACTTATCGACCCTGATCGAACAGAGACTCGACAGGTAGGGGACCAAGAAGGTCCAAATGAGCTAACTCGAGAGGACAAAGTATGCGTGAACGGGAGACAGGGTAGGTACAACGATGCATTTTACCCTGAGCGCAAAAGAGACAGTCGGTCCTTGGCGGCTTCTAGAAAGAAACCACGTCAAGACCAAGAGCGGGCTATGTTCGAATGAGCTTCGACACAGTGGCTGAGCCAACATGACACAGGCGGCGATGAAGCAATCGCTGGCGCTCGAGAGACAGAACACCAGTGACAAAAACACGAGCGGAAAGGGAGGGGGAGCAAGGAGCACAAGTCCGAGAGACACGATACTCGTCATCCACGACAAAAGCACGAAGGACAACACTACGAGTATCAAGAGCAGTCACAGTCGTGGACTCTACAATGTGCTCCACAAAGAGTCCCATCAGTGTGCAAGCACGTACAGAAAGCAAGCTAAGCTCAAGGTTAGGCACAAGTAGTACCTTAGAAAGATACCGGGGGCCAGACGGACCATCAAAACGGACGACCCCAACACCCTGGACTGGCAAGGACTGAACATAGCCCGTGTGGACAGAACGAACAGAGGCAACAGGTCCGAGAACAACAAAATCACTGCGACGAGAGGTCATGTGATGAGTAGCACCGGAGTCGATGATCCAAGTGCCACCGGGATCACAACTAGAGGACGTCACTGTACAACGAGCGACGGAACACTCGGCCTCGGACAGGTGCTGGGTAGCAGATGGGGAGGAACTACGAAGGGCACAAAAGTGAGACTCATGAATCCAGTCCGTACAGTCAGGCCCATCGTCATCACATGCTGACTGTGCCCCCCCACACGAGTCATCCCGAGTTACAAAAATAGACGAACAGACAATTTGTGAACCACCCGGCTGTGACAAAACACTCGTACCTCCCTGAAAGCGAAGCGCCAGAAGGTGTCGGAGCTCGGCGATGGTGCGGTCCCGTGGGTATGGATCGCCTCTGGTCGCCGGTGGTGAAGCGGGAACTGCTGTGGTCGTGGTCGCCGCGTGCCCGGAGGATGTGCTGCTGGACCTAGACCGTAGTGCTTGCGCAACCTAGAGCCCCCGAGTAATCCGCGCCCGGTCGAGCGGCTGCTGGCACTCGCTGTACCGATGGGCGCCTCCACAGTTGTAGTAGTGAACAGAGCATCCACTGCTATTGCCCGATGACAGCTGCTGCTGGCCCAAGCCACGCCTCCGTCGCCCCTTCTTCCTTTGTGCTACTGCCGCGACACCCCGTGTATGAGTCAGTGTAATCGGGACAAAAGGGGAGGAGGAGGACGAGACAGAGGATGGAGAAGAAGGCTGCAGGAGGGGCGTCGGTGGTGATGCAACGACTGCTGTAGCAATGGAGGTCTCTTGACGGGCCTTGGCTGCCTCATGGGCGGAAGTCATCTCGAGGAAAAGTTGTTGTGCCCAGGGAAGAAGCTGTAGTGAGGCTGAAAGGGGCTCGAGCAAGGCATCGCTGTAATGCGTGAAGATATCTGTGTGCTCAAGGCAAACCCCAAGCATGATCGTGCAGAGCGCCCACAGCTGTGTGCCTCCTGAGGTCCCAAGGCACGTGTAAATGCACATGGCGCGTTGTCAGTAGTCGACTGCAGGCTTGGTAGGCCCCTGGCAAAGGGAGTGAAAGGCACGGATGTGCGCGGCGTGAGTGGCGTGCGTCTCTATAGCAAGTAGGGACAATGCTAGGTCCCAACCCCCGTGTGGATCTGCGCCGGTGCCTGTGCCCGCCTCGCCAAGGAATGAGCGGAAGTCAACGACGGTCTCGCGCGGCATGGCATAGAGAATTCCGCGCATCGCCCTAGCCGCTGTCAGCATCTGAGCTCCGTCCGTAGTCTGATACGGACTATGGTAGTAGGGCCACACGCCCTCTAAAGTGGCCCAGACCTGAAAGAGGATCTCTCAACAGTCAAAGTCGTCCACGCTGACGTACCGTGGGGGCGGCATCTCGAAGTCCTTAGGTTGTCGCTCCGTAGGGAGAGCAACCACAGGCGGAGAAGGACGAGGGAAGGGCAACACGCCGGGAAGAGAAAAGTCGCTAGGATGGAGATCAGGCGATGATCGAAAATCCGGAAAGCGAGACGTGTGTGGGGGCCGACAGCTCGTCTGTATCTGGTGGATACGATCCTGAAGCACACGAATCTCGCAGTCCGGGGAGTCTCCCTCCATGCATGGAATGTCTAGATCCACATCATAAGGGTGAAGAGGTGGCGGGTCGGCTCCAGCTCCTGTCTCCGATGCTGGAGCCGACTGCTGTGTAGAGAGTGCAACCCCGGCCGCTCCCTCAGGGATCTGTCGTGGAGGCGTGGAATGTCCTCGAAGAAGCTCGGTAAGTGTATGGATGGCGTCAGTCTGCTCGTGCTACAAGCAACGCATCTTGTCCTGCTGGCTCCGCAAGTCCTCAATGGCCTACGAACGTGGTCTCATGACCCCTGAGGAGGAAGAAGAAGGATCTAGTACCCTCTTTCCCTTCTCGTCGGGCGGATCCATGGTGCCGCTCATTATGGGCCAAGACGTCAACGTGGTTGAATTGCTCAAACGTGAGCATTTCTCAAGAAGTTGAAACGCTGGCAACTTTTGACCCTCGGACCAAAAATTTCACCAAGGCAAGTGTTGACGTCAGCAGAAATTTGCTGATGTCAGCAAGACCTGATGACATCAGCAAGCAAAATGCTGATGTCAGCTCGCCCTCCCTTTTTTCTTGTCAACCCTCGCGACTGTTGCACGAGCTGGTGGCCGCTCCGCAGCATCTGCGCGGGAGTTGCGCGGAAGGTGTGCAGCAGCTTTCGCTTGGTTGCTGCTGCTGCTGTGTTGTCAGCTACAGCAGCAGCCGTGCGGCTGCATGCAAAGCGGCCACCTGGCTGCTGCGCGTGCGGCTGTGGCAGCAGGCGCGTGCCGCTGTTGCTGCTACTGCGCGCTGCGGCTGCTGCACGCTAGTGCAGCCGCCACGCCCTACTACCGCTGCTGCTGTTGCGTTGCTGCTGTTGCTGCTGCTGCCACTACTACTACTGTGCAACTACTACTACCGTTGCTGCTGCCGCTATTGCTGCGCTACTACTGTGCTACTGCCGCCGCAGCTACTGCTGTTGCCGCTGCTGTTGCTACCGCTAGTGTTAAGCTGCTGCTCTGCTGCTGCCGCCACACGCTGCTGTTGTGGTGCAGCCGCCGTGCGCTGCTGCCGCCGCTACTGCTGCCGCTGCTACTGCTGCCGCTGCTGCTATGCTGCTACTCTGCTGCATTGCTGCTGTTGCTACGGAATGCTTTTGGCGACTGCAGTCTCACGTGGTGATGGTGAGCGACGTCGACGCCGGTCTGCTGTCGTCGACGGGTCCCTGTGGATCTGCTGCAGCTATGGCTCTCACTGCTGCTGCTCTGCTACGTCTTTGCTATGCAGTTCGGTGACAATTGTCTCACCGCTCTGATACCATGAGAAGATGCATGGAGGCTTCCTAGCGACACAGCCACTGACACTGACTAGGCGTCAGTGCCTGGTCAGACGGTGACGACAGTCACAAGTCGTGCACACACCGGCAAGGGTCTGGTTAGGAGACTCAAGGCAAAGTGTTAGAATGCTTCAATAGCCTTTGCTGACAAATGACAGGTCGATGGCATAAGTACCTGCTGCGGCGCACGGCGGGTGTCGCACGCGGCAGTGCAAGATCTGTCCTAAAACCGGCCCAAAACCACTGTTTTGGCCATAACTCTGTGCATACATTTCAGAACGCTACGCCGTCTAAACCTAGACATACAGAATCAAAAGCCGGACGCTACGACTGGTCACATGCATGCACCCGGCATCAAGCGGTGGAAACATAATACAAGAACATGCAAATCGGGCCCACGGCCAGTCCACCGATAAAATCCTGTGTGCTGCAGAAAAACTACACAAGGTCCCGGGTAGCGCGAGGAGCTTTGGAACGGTCGTCAGTTAGCTCCAGGATGGTAGTCCGCCACCAGATGATGCACCGATGTCTCCAGGGTCCGCATCAGGGATCTGCACGGGTATGGACACGGCCAAGTGGTCACAGTAAACTGTATAGGTCGATAGGAACGTCACAAATCACAACAGACATGAGAGACAAGAAACATCACACTGATGAATGCTGAAACCCTATCAAAACCCAATATGTGTAAAACATGGAATAACTTCTCCTACCCACATCCCATGAACCGCGACTTTGACCTCCGACATTGACTTGCTCCTCGTAGTGATGTCGACTAGAGGATGAGAAAACATGCATGGAGATTCTGAAAGGAATACCCTTGATTTGAGCATCTCGAATTATGATGTTGATGTTATCCCTTTAAGGGGCACGAAAGTTCAATGATCTCATTAAAATGGACATTTAGAAAAGTTAACCTTTCCAACCGACGTGCGTGATCTTGTCAAAGTTCATCCACTTGCAAAACACAATGCTCGATTGCCCAACTAGTAACTTAGTATTGGTGTGCTTGCAATTGAATGTTCGTTTGCGAGTTGGTACCGCAGTACAATATCACAGTACAATACTGTGGTACGATAGAAGGGTAGTACCAATACGGTAAAGAAGTACCGTACCGGGGTACAAAATCGCGGTATACCGCGCTACTGATAAAACGGCTATCAACCCTGGATGCAAGTGACTGAGATAGGAGGTTCTGGTTGTTGTGATTTGTGACATTCCTGTTGACTTGTACAGTTTACTGTGACCACTCGGCCGTGTGCATGCTCGTGCAGATCCCTGGTGCGGACCCAGGTGGCACCGGGGCGTCATCTGGCGGTGGACTACCTGCTCGGAGCTGATCGACGGTCGCCCCAGAGTCCTGGATGCTGTCTAGGACCTTCTGCAATTTTTATGCTGCTTGTAGGATTTTTTCGGTGGACTGGCCGTGGGCCCGATTTGCATTGTGTGTCCACCGTTTGTTGCCGGATGCATGCATGTGACCAGTCCAAGCGTCCGGCTTGAGATTCTGCACGTATAGGTTCAGACGACGTAGCGTTCTGACTTGTATACGCAGAGTTACGGTCAAAACAGTGATTTTGGGCCGGTTTTAGGACAGACCTTGCACTGCCGCGTGCAACACCCGCCGTGCGCCGCGGAAGGTACTTATGCCATGGACCTGCCATTTGTAATTTCTCTCTGCAAATGCTATTGAAGCATTCTGACACTTTCCCTTGTGTCCCCTAGGCAGACCCTTGGTGTTGGGTGCACGACTTGTGAATGTCGTCACTGTCTGACCAGACACTGACGCCTAGTTAGCGGCAATATCGGTAAGAAGCTTTCAAGAAATTTCTCATGGCATCAGAGGAGTGAGACCCCTCTCGCTGAGCTATGCCACAAAGACGCAGCACCGACAGCAGCAGTCAGAGTCACCGGCGTCGCCGTATCCTTGGAGTCATTGCAGCCGTTTTCAACGACATCATCACTTAGTCCCCACCACCACATCGGGTGAGCTGCGGCATTTACTAGCTCCAGCAGCAGCAGCAGCAGCAGCAGCACCGGGTGGCAGCAGCAGCCGTGTCTGGCTGCCAGCCTGTACACAAAGAAAAAAGCAAGAGGTAGGTGTTGCACGCAAAGTGTGCATAGGATTACATAGTAACCGAGCAAAAATATTCATATTAGCATCACTTAAGAGGCTAAATACCTGTCTGCAATTCGGACCACATTATGGAAGGTTTGCCATGAGACTTTACCTCGTCTGTGGAATCGAAATCTAGTTGTAAATGGATTGCCAAACTGTCACCTGCATTCGTTCAAACTATTTTTTTTGTTCTTTGTCCATGCGTGCTCTTAAACATTGTGTATGGTTTGGGCAAACTTTTCCTAAATTAGCTCTAGATATGCTGGATTTATTCCAGCTTGTGTGGATGTAAAAGCTGGAAAAAAAAAACCAAAAATTGAACAAATGCGCTTTCCGATACAGCTTTATGTATAACAATTCACCAACACATTGAAGAAGAACCTCAAAAGGCATTTCTTCTCATTTTTTTTCATGAATTTTGTTTTGTCTCACGATGAATCTATTTTAATGAGATGAATTTGCTCTTCTATCGTGAACATTCTTGTTTCACATATTTGTGATGAAATTCACAAAAACATACCTATGACAAAGTTGGATGAGTTTTGAATGTTTCATTATGTTATGAAAAAAAACATGATGCAATTATAGGCCGAATGTAATATGTTTACCATCTTCTACGACGGTGGTTGAATTTCTTTTCTTTCAATTGCATTGGACCTTATTTGAAGCCGGGTTCACGAGTCACAAGAGATTGTCATGACGACCAGTTCCGTGAAAGAGGACAGGGCGAGGCCAATGTTGGACCCAACCCAACGTTCAGTCCTTTCCCTGTAGCTCTGTCGTCGGACTGGTCATTCCTTACTATCCGGGATCTTTCCGGACATCTAGGTCGATGTCCGTAATTTTTTTGTACTGGGTCAACCTAAGCTGTGCGTCCACAGACGTGGGGGGGCATACAGTCCTACAAATTCTTGCACCCTGATTGGTGGATACGTCAGAAAAATGACCGATCCACCGATCAC
Organism: Penium margaritaceum; assembly: GCA_023375785.1. Taxonomy (NCBI): domain Eukaryota; kingdom Viridiplantae; phylum Streptophyta; class Zygnematophyceae; order Desmidiales; family Peniaceae; genus Penium; species Penium margaritaceum. Next base: position 38,318 of record SZWC01010837.1, read on the forward strand.
AATTTTCTTGCGGCACAAACACACAAAAGTAAGAAAACAAAGGGTTACTATGTAACCCAAAAAAGGAGTAGCATCTCGCAGCAGCAGCTTGCGGCGGCGGCTGCGAGCATTGACTGTGCGCAGCGGCGGCAACAGCTTGTAGCTGCGACGGCATCAGCAGCTGCGAGCAGCAATAGCAGCGCAGTAGCAGTGGAAGCAACAACATCGTAGCAGCAGCATTGCAGTTGCTGCAGCGACTGCAGCGCAGCAGCAAAGAAGCAGCAGCAGCAGAGCAACAGCATTGGAGCAGCGCAGTAGTAGCATTGCGGCTGCTGCGCAGTTTCTGCTGCACAGAAACTACGCAACCCTTGCGCAGCCGCGAGCAGGGGGTGACGAGGTCACCCCCACCAGTCACGCGGAGTTTGTGTGACCTTCCAAAAAAATTGCTGGCCTAAAATACACTAGCGAAAAAAGCTAGCGTTTTATCGCTAGCATAAGAAATGCTGACGTCATCATCGGCTGTGCTGACATCAGCAATTTTGGGATCAAAACGCCAATTTTTTTTAACGTTTCAACTTGTCGAGAAACGCTGTCGATTTCTTGTTCGGAGCATTTTTTAACATTTGGCCCATATTGAGCGCTGACATGGCTCCGACCAGTGACAAGGGCAAAGGACCCGCCACTTCTTGATCCTTCGGAGGAGGACCCTGATATGCCGAGCATGGATGATGACACTCCTGAGAGGGAGATTCGCGTACTTTAGGAGCGTCTTCGCCAGTTGTAGATGCGTTCAGGTTCCCTGTTCCCGAAGATCCGATCTTCGCCTGAGACCGACCTCGGCGACTTTCCCCATCCCGATGTCTTCCCCGTCCCTCATCTTTCCCATCCTGTGGTTGCTCTCCCTACGGAGCGGCAACCTAAGGACTTCGAGACACCGCCCCCACAATATGTCAGCAAGGACGACTTTGACTATTGGGAGACCCCCTTCCAGGTCTGGGTCACTTCAGAGGGGGTTTGGCCTTACTACCACAGTCAATACCAGGTTACGGACCGTGCTCAGGTGCTGACAGCGGCTCGGGCGATACGCGGACTCCTTGACGCCATGCTTGGCGAGACTGTCGTGGACTTTTGCCCCTTCCTCGGAGAGGCCGACACAGGCGCGGGTGCTGACCCACGTCGGGGCGGGGAGCTGGCATTGTCCTTGCTTGCTATTGAAACGAACGGCACCCGCGCGGCTCACATCCGCGCCTTCCACTCCGTTTGTCAGGGACCTGCTGAGCTCGTAGCCGCTTATTGGCGGTGCGCCATGCGCATCTACACGCACCTTGGGACCGTAGGAGGGACACAATTGTGTGCGCTTCGCACACTCATGATCGGAGTCTGTCTTAAGCATGCCGACATCTTCACAAGGTACAACGATGCCACACTCAAGCCCTTCTCCACCTCCCTTTAGCTTCTCCCTTGGGCGCATCAGCTTTTCCTCCAGGTGACATCCGCTCGTGAGGCAGCCGTCGCCCACCAGGAGAGTTCACTTGCTGCACCAGTCATTGTGTCACCACCGACGCCTCTCTTGTAGTTCACTTCTCCATCCGCTGGCACGCCCTCCTTTTCCCCTTCCACCCGAGCTACCCCAACTCAGACGCACGGTGTGGAAACAACAACACAGGGAAAGAAGAGCAAAAAGAAGTGTGGCTCGGCCCAGGAGTATTCACAGCAGCAGCAAGTATCAGGCGATAGCATTGGATGCACTGTTCACTGCTACAATCGTGGAGGCGCTTACCGTTGCACCGAGTGCCAGCAACCGCTCGAGTGGGTGCGGATCACTCGCGGTCTTTAGGCTCCACAAGCACAATGGTCTACGTCGAGCAGCACAGCCTTTGGTCGCGCCTCGACCACGACTGAAGTTGTTCCCACTTCCCCGCCGGCGAGCGGCGGAGACCCGGACCCCCGTGACCGCACCATCGCCGAGCTCTGTCAGCTCCTGGCGCTTCGCTCTCAGGGAGGTGTGGGTGTGTCGTCACAATGGAGTGGTTCACAGACAGTTTTTTCGTCTGTTCTCGTCTCTCGTGGTGACTCGAGTGGGGGAGCACAGCTAGCATGTGACACTACAGATTGGATTTTTGAGTCTCACCTGTGTGCCCTTCGTCGTTCTCCCCCCTCTGTTGCCGAGTGCCCGTCTGCAGCTAAGTGTTCCATTGCCCTATGCACCGTGACGTCCTCCAGTTGTGATTTGGGTGGCACTTGGATCATCGATTCAAGTGCCACTCACCACATGACATGGCGTCGTACTTACTTTGTTGTCCGTGGTCCTGTGGCGTCTGTTCGCTCCGTTTGCACAGGCTCTGGTCAGTCCTCGCCAGTCCAGGATGTTGGGGTTGTGTGCTCCGATGGTCCGTCTGGCCCCTTGTATTACTGACGTATCTGGCACAACAGAACCCTCATTTGCTGCTGCTGAACCACCTGCTGCCGCTCTTTTAGCGCCATCCGGCACGGCAGGAACTACTACACCGCCGCCTCCCTCATCTTCTCCTGCCGCTTCAGTGGTAAGTGCTGGTGTGAGCGGGCAGCAGCAAGAGCCACAAATGCCAAAGCAACACTAGCAAATCATGTACCAGCAAAGACGGAACCAACGCATTTTGCTTCAGTAGCAGTAGAAGATGCTTCAACAGCAATAGAAGCAGCAGTTGCAGCACTTGGTAGGTGATGAGCATCTGGCGGAGACTGTGTCGGAGTGGAAACCTGACAACTCTGAAGCCAATGCTGGAAGCTGCGACAACGATGATCACATCCAGGATCACCAGTAGCAGGAGAAGTAGCAACGAGAGCAGCTGCACCGGCAGCTGCATGAGCAGCAGTAGCAGCAGCAGGAGCAGGAGCAGCTCCAGTAGCAGCACCATCTGAAACAGACTGACTCTCAGCCACTTGCATAGGATGGTGCCAGCAGCAGCAATAGCAGCAGTGGCGGCCGTCGCAGGGTCGACGCGGACGTCAGCCCAACAAAGAGCAATGGCGGCAAGAGCGCCACCACTAGCCCTGACAGTGTGGCGCAAAACGCAGAGCCCGCAAAGCGGAAGGTCAAGGTGTGTAAACCTTAAGCAAATGCATCGTCCTGCTTGCTACCCTTTGTACGGTCTTGTCTAATCTACTTGCTTGAATGGACTTCACTGCTTGAAGTCCCCCAGCTACTTCCCCACCACCAGCTTACGCTCTTGCGCCTACTCCTTCTCCTACTGAAAATGAAATCTACAGCTTGCCTTCTGGCAACCCTTCAAAACTGCACTGGCTCTTTTAAATGTAGAGTTTCCAATTTAGTTCCGTCGTGCCTGCTTGCATGGTTTTTCTACAGGTGGACTGGACTCCGGAGCTGTACCGACACTTTGTGGCTGCAGTGGAGCAATTGGGTGTGGAGAAGGCCATTCTGTCACGCATCCTCGAGATCATGAACGTTGGATTTCTCACGCGTCACAACATCGCATCGCACCTGCAGGTACCTAGCTACCTCCCTCCCTTTGGCCCTCCTTCCCTCCCTCTCTCCCTCCCTCCCTCCTCTCACTCCTTCCCTCCCTCAATGCCTCCTTCCCTCCTTTCTTCTGTTCCCCAATCCGCCACCCCCCCGGCCGCCCCGCCCCACCCCGCCCTGCCCCACTTTCCCCTTCCTAGTGTCCCCCCTGTTTACCTCTATCTTTTTTGTTTTGGTGCCCTGTCTGTTTTTTCTCCCCACCATGTTTTCCCCATTATTCTCTCCTGAGTTGTTTTGCCCTCTTTGCCGTTGTAAGGTCAAGAGACCACTGAACCCTGGTAATGGCTTAGCCTGTTAGCCAGTGCCGTGGTTGACTGCTGATTGTTTCTGTGGAGAANCCACCCCCCCGGCCGCCCCGCCCCACCCCGCCCTGCCCCACTTTCCCCTTCCTAGTGTCCCCCCTGTTTACCTCTATCTTTTTTGTTTTGGTGCCCTGTCTGTTTTTTCTCCCCACCATGTTTTCCCCATTATTCTCTCCTGAGTTGTTTTGCCCTCTTTGCCGTTGTAAGGTCAAGAGACCACTGAACCTTGGTAATGGCTTAGCCTGTCAGCCAATGCCGTGGTTGACTGCTGATTGTTTTTGTGGAGAATCAGTCTCGGTTTACCTCCCTGCTGCTTGTCGGACAACTCTTATGGCCGGAAAGCTGTTACTTAGTGTTCCGGAGCCCCTGCATTTTTTCCGCGGGCTGGCTTGATGTGGCCTCTGGAAACTCAACATTGTTTGCCCAAACAAATCCAACTATCTCTGCCTTCTTATCATCGCCATTTGGACTTGCGCAAGCTCTCGTTTGGCCACCGTGGTGACCTGCGCCTCGCTTGCATGTGGGGATCCTTGGCTTCTGTGTGGTACACCGAGGATCAGCAGGGGTCCAAGGTCACACCGCGGGGTTTCTGATGTGCCTTCGTAGGCATCTCACCACTGTCAAAGGCATGGCGCTTTTGGGACCCTGCTTGCCGTGGCATTGTTGAGTCACGCAACGTGCTATTCATGGGATTAACCTGGGCTCAAGGGCGCACCTCAGGCTCATGAGGTAGGCACCTGAAGATCCTGAGGTGCGCCTTTCGAGCCCAGGTTACTCATGTGAACAGCACGTCACGTGACTCAACAATGCCATGGCGAGCAGGGTCCTAAAAGCGCTAGGCCTTTGACCGCGGGAGATGCCTACGAAGGCACACAAGCGACCCCATGGTGTGACCTTGGACCCCTGCTAGTCCTCGGTGTACCACACAGAAGCCAAGGATCCCCATCAGTGTACAGGCACGAACAGAAAGTAAACTGAGCTCAATGGCAGGCACAAACAGCACCTCTGAAAGATACAAGGGGCCAGACGGGCCATCGAAACACAGGACGCCAACACTCTGGACTGGCAAAGACTGACCAGAGCCTGTGCGAACGGAACAAACAGACGCAACAGGGCCAAGAACAACAAAGGCATTATGACGACATGTCATGTGATGTGTGGTACCGGAATCCATGATCCAAGTGCCACCGGAATCATGACTGGAGGACGTCACTATGCAACGGGCAGTGGAAAACTCGACCTCAGATGGACGCTGGGCAGCATGTCGGGAGGAACGACGAAGGGCACAAAAGTGAGACTCATGAATCTAATCGGCACAGTCGGGCCCATCGTCATCACATGCCAACTGTGCCTCCCACACGAGTCATCCCGAGCCACAAGAACAGACGGAAAGACAGTATGTGAACCACCCGGCTGTGAGAACACACTCATACCTCCCTGAAAGCGAAGCGCCAGAAGGTGTTGGAGCTCGGCAATGGTACCGTCACGTGAGTCCGGGTCATTGCTGCTCGCCAATGGTGAAGCGGGAACTGCTGTGTTCGTGGTCGCCGTGCGCCCGGAGGATGTGTTGCTCGACCGAGAGCGTAGTGCGTGCGCAGCCTTAAGCCCACGAGTAATCCGCACCCAGTCAAGCGGTTGCGGGTACTTGGTGTAGCGATGAGCACCTCCACAATTATAGCAGTGAACTGAGCATCCACTACTTCTACCCAATGACGGCTGCTGCTATGACTGCTACTGGCCCAAGCCGCGCCTCTGTCGCCCCTTCTTTCCTTGTGCTACTGCTGCAACACCCTGTTTTTGAGTCCGTGTAATCACGGTAGAAAGGGAAGAGGAGGACGTGGCAGAGGATGGAGACGGAGACTGCAGGAGGAGCGTTGGTGGTGATGCAACAATTGTTGCAGCAAGGGAAGTCTCCTGATGAGACACGGCTGCCTCACGGGCGGAAGTCACCTGGAGGAAGAGCTGGTGCGCCCAAGGAAGAAGCTGTAGTGAGGCCGGAAAAGGCTCGAGCACGGCGTCGCTGTATCTCGTGAAGTTGTTTGTGTGCTCAAAGCGAACTTCGAGCATGATCGTGTGGAGCGCCCATAGCTGTTTACCTCCGGAGGTCCCAAGGCGTGTGTAGATGCGCATGGCGCGTCGCCAGTAGTCGGCGACGTGCCATGCGCATCTACACAACCGACTACTGGGCCTCTACAGGCCCTTTCACTCCCTTTGTCAAGGGCCTGTACAGGCCTGTACAGGGCTTGTACTGTCAAGGGCCTCTACAGGCCCTTGACAAAGGGAGTGAAAGGAAAGAATGTGAACGACGCGGGTGGAGTACATCTCTATAGAAAGTAGGGATAATTCCTGGTCCCACCCCCCGCGTGGATCAACGCCGGTGCCTGTGCCGGCCTCGCCAAGGAACGAGCGGAAGTCGACGATGGTCTCGCGCGACATGGCGTAAAGAAGTCCGCGCATCGCCCTAGCCACTGTCAGCACCTGTGCTCGGTCCGTAGTCTGATACGGACTGTGGTAGTAGGGCCACACTCCCTCTGAAGTGGCCAAACCTGGAAAAGGATATCCTAGCAGTCAAAGCTGTCCTCGCTGACATACTGTGGGGTCGGTGTCTCAAAGTCCTTGGGTTGCCGTTCTGTAGGGAGAGAAACCACAAGCTGAGAAGGACGAGGGATGGGGAAGACACCAGGAAGAGAGAAGTCGCTGAGGTGGAGGTCAGGCGACGATCAAATCTCGTGAGAACGGGATGTGTGTGGGGGTCGAGAGCTTGTCTGGAGCTAGTGGAGACGCTCCTGAATTACACGAATCTCACGCTCGAGGGAGTCGCCCTCCATGCCTGGCATATCTGGATCCTCATCCCAAGGATCACGAGGTGGCGGGTCGCATCCAGCTCCTCTCTCCGGTGCTGGAGCTGACTGCTGTGTAGAGGGTGCGACACCGGCAGCTCCCTCAGAGGTCTACCGTGGGGCCGTGGACTGACCCCGAAGAAGCTTAGTGAGTGTACAGATGGCATCAGTGTGCTCTCACTGCAGGCGACGCATCTCGTCCTACTGGCTCCACAGGTCTTAAATAGCCTACAAGTATGGGCTCATGACCCCTGAGGATGAAGAAGAGGGATCTGGTATCCTCTTTCCCGTATCACCGAACGGAGCCATGTCATCGCTCATTATGGGCGGAGAGCTTAACTTGGTTGGATTGCTAAACTGTCCGCGTTTCTCGAGGATTTGAAACATTGGCAACTTTGGACTCTCCGACCATAAATCTGACTAAGCCAAAGTGCTCACGTCAGCAGGTGGTTGCTGACGTCATCATGACCTGATGACGTCAGCAAGAAAAATGCTGACATCAGCTCCTATCCTTTCCCCCCTTTCCTTTTCTTGGGTTCTTGTCCCACTGCATAGGGGGCGGCTGCTCCGTAGCAGTCAAGCGGAAGCTGTGGGAAGCTCCGCAGCAGCTTTTGCTCAACTGCTCTTGCTGCGCTGGCACCAGCAGCAGCAGCTACTTGGCTCCTTGCGCAGTTGTGGTAGTAGCTGCGCACTGTTGCTGTGTTGTAGCGTAGCTGTGCGCTGCTGTTGCAGCTGCTGCGCGTAACGGCTGGTGCGTGCTTCTGCCGTCGCATGCTGCTGCTGCGCTGCTGCTCTACTACGCTGCTGCTACTACTGTATGCTGGTGCTGCTATTGCTGCAAGCTACTACTACCCGCCGTCATTGCACCCGCTGCGCAGCGCTGCTGTGTGCTGCTCTTGCTATGAGCTGCTGCTGCTGCACGCTGCTACTGCCGTGTGCTATTGTTGCTGCTGCCAGCCGCCACGTGCCGCGACTGTGGCCTGATGCGGCCGCTGCTAGTGCCAATTCCAGCAGCTGCTAGCGGCTGCCACCTGATGCAGGTGTCACGTGTTGCTGCTAGCGGCTGCTGCTGATGCACCGTCACGTGGGTGACGTCGCCGGCAGTCGGTGTCGTCGGCACGTCCCTGTGAATTGGCAACAACGGTGACGCTCACTAGTGCTACTCTGCTGCGTCTTTGCTGTGCTGCTTGATGATAAGTGTGTCACTACTCTGATACCATGAGAAGATGCGTGGAAGCTTCTTAGCGACACAGTCGCCGACAAGGCGTCAGTGCCTGGTCAGATGGTGACGACAGTCATAGGTCGTGCACACAACGGCAAGGGTCTGGCTAGGAGACACAAGGCAAAGTGTCAAAATGCTTCAATAGCATTTACAGGGAGAAATGACAAATGACAGGTCCATGGCATAAGTACCTGCCGCGGTGCACGGCGGGTGTCGCACGCGGCAGTGCAAGATCTGTACTAAAATTGGCCCAAAACCACAGTTTTGGCTGTAACTCTGCGCAGACATGTCAGAACGCTACACTGTCTGAACCTAGACGTGCAAGATCACAAGCCGGTTGTTAGGACTTGTCACATGCATGCATCTGGCATCAAACGGTGGACACACAATACAAAAACATGGAAATCGGGCCCACGACAAGTCCACCAAACAAAGAGGAAAAGGAGAACACAGAAAAATCACCCACCCCACAGGTGGCCCAACAGCGGCTACTACCACCACCATAGCCGCTACAGCAATGACAATAGCTGCAGTAGCAGTAGTAGCAGCTGCTGGTACTACAACAATAGCTGCAATAGCAGCAGCAGCAAAAACTGTGGCAATAGTAGCAGCTGCAGCTGCACCAACAGCCCTAGCAATAACATCAAGAGCAGTAGCAGAAGCTGTAGCAGCAGACCACCACTAGCAGCAGTAGTAGTAATAGCAGCAAAAGCGGTAGCAACAGCAGCTACAGCAGTAGTAGTAGGTGTCCTCCAGCTAACATAGCAGCGGCTCAAGAACCAGCCACTACTGACGTCAACCATCCTTAGCTGAAATCACTAATGACATCACCACAGATGTCAGCAACAAAAAAAACTACAACAACTCTGCAGATAACGCAGTAACAGTTGCTGACGCTTTCATCCTAGGCTGAAATCATTATTAATGTCATTGCTGACAACCGCAGCACACAAAAAAAAGGGGGGGAACAAGGAGGGGACACAAAACACCATGGCAGAGAACGAAGAGGAATCCTCCTCTGTTAGAGGACCCCCGTTCCTGCAACAATTGCAGTAGTTGTACGAAAAGTAGCAGCAACAACTATCGCTGCTGCAATAGCATCAACACTAGCAGCAATAGTAGCAGTAGCAGTAGTAGTAGCAGTAGTAGCTACGATAGTAGTAGTAGCAACAGCAGCAGCCAGAAGAGTAGTAGCAGCAGTAGTAGGAGTAGCAGTAGCAGCAGCAGTAGTAGTAGCGGCAGCCACAACAGCAGCAGCAATAGCAACAATAGCACCAATACCCCGCAGGCTCTACCGTAGGTCACACTAGTACGACAGATCCACTTGTCGCTTTGCACCAGCAGCTCGCAACGCTGACACAGTAGCTAGCGATAGTGCAGCTGTTGCCACTGCTGCCATAGCAGTAGTTGCAAAAGCAATATCAGTAGCCCCCGTTGCAGCAGTAGCAGCAGCCGCCGCAACAGCAACAACAATGTCGGCAAGTACCTTTTGTTCCACCTGGGTACGCAAGCCCTACGATCACTTACGCCATGTAGTACCTGGCACAAAAACACACACACAACGCCAATAGCAGACGGTGACGTCAGTCTTAGGTCCCACTCTGGGTGCCGGCCGTAGGCCAAAGGACTTCGAAACCCCGCCGCCGCTGCCGCTTCAGTCTAACAAGCAGTTTCGGAGTTAGGAGCTCAGCTTTTGTATCTGGGCACAGGGCGAGAACTTATGGCCCTACTATGTCCTTCCCTTCGACTTTACCCAGGCTGACCAGGTGTACGACGGTGGTTGCATCGTGTGTGCCCTCATCCCTGTGGCCCCTCCAGCTACATGTCTCACCCTCGAGCCCTTCCTCGGCGACCTCACCACTGGCGTCCTCCCTGATCCGGCAGCGGCTTGGCACGTACTCACGTGCACTCACCGCCTGTCCAGTGACGCCGAGACCAGCCGCCTGATCCGGGAGTTCAACTCCCTCCGCATGGGGGAGACCAAGATGGTCCCCTCCTACTAGCAGCGGGTAGAGGATATCATGCACGCCACCCCTCTCTCTGCGCGCTTTTGACCATCAAGCGCGGCGCCACCGACCCCTTCTTTTACGTCTTCATCCATTACTCACAGGACGTCCTCACTGCGATGGCTGCCCAAGGTACCCTCATGCCCTGGGTAAACGAGCTCTTCCTCTGCATCGAAGAGACTCGTCAAGAGTCACACATCCATCGCACAGAGTCCCTTGCCTCTCCTGCCGTCGCCTCCATGGCCGTTGCCGCCCCAATAGCTATGGCGTCTTTCATCGCCACCTCGTCAGGCAAGAAGAAGCACAGGGGCAAGAAGGGCAAGGGCCCTCGGTAGCAGTCTAGCAGATCCGACGGCTCCAGCCTTGCCTGCCACAACTGTGGCCAGTCCATGCGTTGCCAGCGCGAGCTTCGCCTTGCCACCACTGTCCTGACTATTGCTACTCCTGTTACACCTTCACTGCTCACAACAGCTCCACCGTAATATCTTCTGCAACCATCTGTGCCCGCAACCATCCCTCCTCCTTCCTGGACTCTGACACAATTACACCGCAGTCGGCCTACTCCGTCGGAACCTTCACTCGCGAGCGTCAGCTGGAGCAGTTCATCACACTATAGCTCAGCCTTCCTCGCCCTCCTCTTCAGGGATGTGCGAGTTGCGTAGTCGCTAGTACCTCCCCACCCTGCATGATAGAGTCTGTTTTGCAGTTGTGTCCTGTCTTTTTGTCCGCACCATCTTCTGTCATGCCTCTTCGTGATGACGTCGCTTGGCTGGATGACGGGCAGTCCCGGTTTGCACCTCCGTCCACTGCGTGAGCGTCACTCGCCCATTCCCATGTGACTGTCAGCAACCTGGCCACACTGGTCCAGGGTCCGTCAGAGACCTGGATCATTGACTCCGGGGCCACCCATCACATGACAGCCTCGCGTGAGGCCTTTTGTGTCCTTGGTCCCGTCACCGTTGTCACCTGGGTTTGGACGGGTTGTGGTCAGGTGGTACCCATTCATGGTGTCGACGCCGTTCGTTTCAGTGGTCATGTTGGTGATGTCTTCATGTCTGATGTCCTCTTCATCCCTGGCCTTGAGCTCAGCTTCTTGTTTGTCCTGCATTTGCGTGGTATGGGTACACTGTTGTTGCGTCCGCCAGGTCATGTCGTTTTGCATGCCACCGCCAGTGGCAACTTGTGGCACGTACTGTGCCTGTCCGCTCCTACCTTTTTCCCCTCCTCATTGGCTGACACAAGCCACGTGTTTGTTACTAGCACACTATCTCCGCATCACATGCGTCTCCTGCATTGCCGCCTCTGTCTTGTCCACTCCGTCGCTGTTAACAGCATGCTTCGTTCTCAGCCAGCCACGGGTCTTGACTCAGCCACCTTGCCTCTACCGTGTCCCACCAAGTGCATTGATTGTGCTCGGGGGAAGATACACCGTTACACCTACACCCTCATTGCCTCTGGAACGACCACCCCGCTTGACTTGGTCCACTCTGATGTCATGGGCCCTCTCCCAACAAGGTCTGTCGGCGATCATGGTCGTTATGTCAAGACACTTACGAACGACTATTCTAGCTATCACTGGGTCTTCTGCCTTCGGCAGAAGAGCGACGTCACTCCCACCATACGGGACTGGCTTGTCCGTGTTGAACTCAAGTGTGGTCGCCTCCTCCGCCGCTTCTGTTCCGATCGTGGAGGTGAGTTTCTGGGAGAAATCACACTCTTCCTTTCCTCCCTTGGTGTCCATCATGAGACATTGGCGCATTACACGCCTGCCTAGAACGATGTCTCTGAGCGCTAGAACCACACCATGGCCGACGTTGTCCGCACCATGGGGGTCGAATCCGGCATCTTTTACGGCTTCTACTTCGAGGCCATGACTTACATGACGTGGGTCTGGAACCGGATTCCCCACGGACCCATTCCCCGTAAATCCACACCATACTAGCACTGGTGTGGGGACCGAGCCGACTTGCGTTTGGCCCGGGTCTGGGGCTGTGTTGCCATCGTGTGGTTGCCTGTCCCACACCAGGGTGGAAAGCTCGAGCCTCGCGACCATCCTTGTACCTTCCTTGGCGTCTCGCATCAGTTGAAGGCATGGCGTTTCTGGGATTCCATCCGGCACTACATCGTCGAGTCACGGGACCTGTTTCCCTCTTCTTTGAGGACCTGTTTCCCCGCGGCCTCGTTTGCTCCGGTGCGTTGATGTTCCTCCCGTTGCGTGGGGGAGTGGTGGGTCCGTCCTTTGTCCAGCCGCACTCGGGCTTTACATCGTTTGTGCCCACGGGTCCGTCTACGTCGACTGCCCCATATGTGTCCGACTGCCCCTCAGAGCACGCTGCCCCATCTGTGTCTGACAACCCCTCAGAGCCGGCTGCCCCATCCGTGTTCGATAGCATCTCAGTGTCGGCTGCCCCGTGTGTGCCCACCAGCCCCTCAGGGCTGGCTGCTCCGTCCATGACCGCCAGCCCCTCATGGCCGGCTGCGCCATCCGTGTTTGCCAGCCCCTCAGCGCCAGCTGCCCCGTCCTTGCCTGCCAGCCCCTCAAGGCCGGATGCCCTGTCCGTATCTGCCAGTCCCTCAGGGCTGGCTGCCTTGTCCGTGTCCACCAGCTCTTCAGGGCCGGCTGCCCCGTCCGTGTTTGCTAGCCCCTAAGGGCTGGCTACCCCGTCCGTGCCCGCCAGTCCCTCAAGGCCGGTTGCCCCGTCTGTATTGGCACGCTACACGCGTGGTCTGGGCGGGAGCTTTAGACCCAGGCCGAAAGTGAGCACTCAGGTCGCTTCCTCAAGTCCTCTCGTGCCACGACCCCCTCTCATCCCACGAGGCTCCTCATCTCATGTCAGACCCACTTCCACAGTTGTGAGTAGGGACCCCAGCACCAAAGCACTTGGCTTGGCCACACTGTCAGTCATCATTGACCTACATCCAGGGTTAGCTTTGGGCTATGCCTTGCTCCATCAGGAGCACCGTTATGCCGTTCCGGCCATACTCTTGCATATGCCACCAGGGACATGAGACATGGACGTCCTCAGTGTCCACTCCACAGAGCGACTGGAGGACCTTGCCACCCTACGTGAGGCTGCTCACTTGGAGGCTGCATGCGCTGAAAGGCTTGTCGCCATTTGGCAACACCACATCTATGAGCTCGTCGACCTCCCCCTTGGCCGTAAGGCCATCGGTGCCAAGTGGGTTCTTCGGCGAAAGTGAAAGCCAGACGGGTCCCTAGACAAGTACAAGGCCCCTCTCACAACCAAGGGATTTGCTCAGGTCCTTGGGATCGACTATGACCAGATCTTCATCCCGGTCGGTTGGTTCTTCACTAGCCAGACATTGTTCAGCCTGGTTGCCCAACATAGGTAGGAACTCCATCAGATGGATGTGAGCAACGCCTTTCTCCATGGTTCACCGGAGGGCGAGGAGCTCTACATGGTGTAGCTTCCAGGCTTTGACGATGGCTACGGCAAGGTCTAGAAGCTGCGGAAGGCCCTCTATGGCTTGAAGCAGTCACCGCGCTGCTGGAACTAGGAGATTAGTTGTACGCTTCTCAGCGACGACCTCATTCGAAGCTTTGCTGATCCCGCGCTGTTCACCAGTCCGCGAGGTGAGACCCTTGTCGCTGTTCTGGTCTATGTTGACAACCAGCTCATCGCATCGCCGGATGCAACTGCCATCCAGTGGGTCAAGGACTTGCTACATGCTGCCTACCACATGAAGGACCTTGGGCCAGGATGAGTCTTCCTGGGCATGGAGCTTGAGCATGATCACTCCGTGGGCATCCTACATGTCCATCAAGCCGCCTACTTCCAGTCCTTGTCTGGGTGCTTCGCTGAGGACATGTCCCTCATGCCGAGAGCATCCTCACCCATGTCGTCCAATGGTCATGCGATGCTCAAGAGCTCTGATACAGCCGTGGTGGGGGAGCCAATACACGTGACCACACATCTGTGTGTCATTGGGTCACTGATGTTCCCGGCGAGGACGGCTTGTTCATACATTGCATTTGCTGTCAACCTCCTCACACGATTCTCTCAGGAGCCGCGTCACCTCCACTTTGAGGCCGTGATCTGAGTACTGCACTATGTCATTTCTACCCCATTGCGAGGCCTCATGTTCCATCGACAGCTATCTGTTGTGGCGATGGGATTCACCGATAGTGACTGGGCTAACGGTCCGGATGGAAAGAGTCGTACCGGCTGGATCTTCCTTGTTGGTGGAATGGCTGTGTCATGGTGCAGCGGCAAGCAAGGTTGTACTGTGCGTAACAATGCTAAGGCTGAGTATGTGGCCCTTGGTTATGGTGCTTGTGAGAGTGGGTGACTGCGCCGCGTGTTGTGTGAGTTGCATGAGTCAATCCTGTCCATTACGTTGCACTGTGACAATGAAAGTGCCATGGCCATTGCTGACAATGACGGCGTACACCACACTCACACAAACCACATCAATGTCGAGTATCACTATATATATTTGTTGTTGCATGACGGTAGCATCAGCTTTGTGTGGGTTGGGACAGCACAGGAGCTGGCTGATTTTACCAACGCGTTGAAGCGTGACTCGTTCAAGAAGACTGTGAGTGCAGTCGGTGTGCATTCGCAAGATTCTCCCTCTCTGTGTCCTCTTGGTCTTCGTGCTCTCAGCCTGTCCATGTGCACTCTGCCTGTGAGTCATGGGGAAGTGTTGGTTTTTATCCAAAATCTCTCACTTGTACTATGTTGTGTCCTCCCGGCTTGTGTACATCAGCGTGCAGATGACTGACAGCGAGACGTGACGCTGATGGAGTGTCGTCCGGTGGAGCCGACGCACGTTGAGGTCTACACGCAGTTTGCTGGAGCCTCCTCCCTCCTTCGTGCTTAGCTCCATCAGCAGACCTCCTTGGCAGTCGTGTCACCAGCAGGCACTGTCACTGCATATGCTTCCTACACATGTCCAGCGCCGTGCTTGACTGCACTGTTGTGTTTGCAGCGCTATGTCATGCCTATGATCCAAGTTTCATGATTTTCTGGCATTGTTGGCACCGGGGACTAGCGTAGATGTTGCCTAGGTTTAGGTAGCCATAACTCCTCATTGATATTTTTCTAGCTGATTCTGACCGCACGACTACGTTTGCAGCGTGCATATTATGGTATGGTCTAGTTTTCAGGCAAAACGGACGACGCCCGGGTTTGGGCTGTCTGTTGTCTGGCAGGGCTCACCAAGAAAACCTGTCCGCCAGAAAATAGGTCTATTTTCTGATTGGCTTAGAAACTGAGTAATAAGCTCTACAGAGTTCGGGGAGAGCTAGATTTTGGAGGGGTCTTCCATTGTTGCAAATTCTTGTTTCTGAATCTGTCACTTCCAGTTTCAAGCTGCTTTCTGGCGCTAACACTCTCGCTCCCATCTCTGAGTAATAAATCCAGAGCACTCAAACTTACAATCTAGAGCGGCAGACTGAGGGGGCAGCTGACTAAGCAACAAGCGTGGGAGCCCGCACGCTGCATCAGCAACGTAACTGCCCCAACCTGCTCGGCAGTCTCTATCACTGATTTTGATGTTTGCACGCGTCCAGTGCTGTATTTGACTGCACTATTGCATTCGGAGCACTGTATCATGCATAGGGTCCAAGTTGCATGAGTTTCAGGCACTGTTTGTTCCGGGGACGAGAGTAGAGGCAACCAAGGTTTAGGTGGCTATAACTCTTGACAACTATTTTCTAGCTGATTCTGACCGCACGGCTGTGTTCGTAGCGTGCGTATTATGGTATGGTCCAGTTTAAGACAATACGGACGACGACCTGGTTTTGGGCTATCGGCCGTTTGGCAGGGCTCACTGAGAAAACCTGCCTGTCTGAAAGTAGAGCTATTTTATGATTGCCTGGTGAACTGAGTGATAAGTTCTACAGAGCTGGGGAAGGCTAGTTCTTGGAAGGGTCTCCCATTCTGTCTCATTTTCAGTTTTGAGCTGCAATCTGGTGCTGACACTAGTGCGCACGTCTCTGAGCAACAAAACCAGAGCACTCAGACTTAGACTCTAGAGCGGAAGACTAAGGGGGAAACGGGCTAAGCAACGAGCATGGAACCCTGCACGTTGCATCGACAACGCAGCTGTCCCAACCTGCACACTAGAACATTTTCCAGCTTGGTATCAGAACAAGAGCGCAGCAAAGCAACAGAAAACTGGCGTACAGGTTCCTGACTATGCCGGCAGACCCCCATACTAGCTAGTTGAGGGAAAATGCTGCCGGATTTTTCCTGGCAGCATTGACCCACATGGAGGTGGCGTCTTGTTCTTCCCCACGGCCACAAGGTCAGGGGAAATGCTGCCGGATTTTTCCGGCAACATCGAACCCCACGTGTAACACAAGGAGGTGAGCGGCAATCCACGTCAGGCACCTGCTGGCGACGACGCACGTGGTGACATCAACATGGTGTAGAGACAGGCAGCAGCAGCCTGCAGTAGTAGCTTGCAGTAGCAGTGAGCAGTGGCAACAGTAGCCAGCAACAGTTACGCGTAGCAGCAGCAGTTTGTGGCAGATCGTAGCAACAGCAGCCCTTAGTAGCTAGCAGCAGCAGCCAGCAATAGCAGCTCGCATGAGCAGTAGTGCTTAGCAGGAGTAAGAGGAACTGCAACAACATCAGTAGTAGCAGCAGTAGTAGCTACAACAACAAAATAGAAGTAGCAGCAGCAGTAGGAGCAGCAACTACAACAGTAGCAGTAGTAGCAACTGCCGCCACTGTTGCAACAACAGCAGCAGGAGCAACAGGAGCTATAGTAGTTGCAATAGTAGCCACCGCAACAGTAGCAGCAACAGCATCTACAACAGCTGCCGCCATTGCAACAGTAGCAGGAATAGCTGCAGCCATAGCAGCAACAACAGCAAATGCCGCAATAGCAACTATAGTAATAGCAGCAGCAGCAGCAACTGTAGCAAAATCCATCGTTGTAGCATCTGCATCAGACATAGTAGCACCAACACCTCGTAGGCTCTGTCGTTGATCATGCTGGCTCGACAGATTTGCTCGCCACCTTGCGCCAGAAACTCGAAACGCTGACACAACAACTAGCGGCACTACAGCCGCCAACAAATCTATCACAACAACAGCTGAAGCAGCAGTATCAACAACAACATCAGCAACTAGAGCAGTAGCATCTGCAAGCACCCTTTGCTCCACCTAGGTATGCGAGCCCCGGGATATCTTATGCCACGCAGTACCTGGCACAACAATACACCTAGCGCCAACCGCAGACGGTAACCTCAGTCCTAGGCCCCTCTCTGGGTGCCGACCGTAGGCCAAAGGACTTCGAAACCCATAGCCACCGCTTGAGTCTAGGGAGTAGTTCCGGAGCTGGGAGCTCAGCTTCCAGATCTAGACACAGGGTGAGGGCCTCTAGCCCTACTACATCCTATCCTTGGATGCCACTCAGGCCGAACAGGTATATGATGCCGGTCGCGCCATGCGTGCACTCGTCCTGGTTGCCCCTCGAGCTGCACGTCTTGCCCTCGAGCCCTTCCTTGACAACTTCACCATTGCCAGCCTCCTTGACCCCGCAGCTACATGGCACATACTCATGCACCCTCATTGCCTCTCTAGCGAGGACGAGACCAGTCGCTTGCTCCGAGAGTTCAACTCCCTACGCATGGGGGAGACCGAGATGGTCACCTCCTACTGGCTGCGCATAGAGGACATCTTACGCTGCCTGCGAGACGCTGCACCATCCCCTCTCTCTGCGCTTCTGATCATCAAGCATGGAGCCACCGACGTTTTCTCCGATGTCTTCATTCACTACTCCCAGGAGGTTCTCGACGTGATGGCCGTCCGGGGTACCCTCATGCCCTGGGCATACGAGCTCTTCTTCTGTATCAAGGAGGCTTGTTTGGAGTCATGTATCGAGCGCACGGAGTCCCTTGCATCTCCTGCCATTACCTCAGTGGCCGTTGCTGCCCCCGTAGCAGCATCGTCCTCTGGAGGTGCCTCCTCGTTTGGTAAGGAGAAGCGCAAGGGAAAGAAGGGAAAGGACTTACAACAGCAGTCTAGTGGATCCGGTGGCGACATCCTTGTCTGCCATAACTGTGGTCAGTCAGGCCACGAGTGGTGCACATCTCCACTCCCAACATACAAGGCGTACGTCATCACCACCATGTGTCGCTAGTGCGAGCGTCTTTTAGCCACCGCTGTAGTGACTATCGCTGCTCCTACAACATCCGTGCCACCTGCGACAGCTCCACCGCACTTTCATCAGCAACCGTCTATGCCCGCTCCTGCGTCATTGGCGCCTTCCTCCCTCTTGGACTCCAGTGCCGTCACACCGTAGTCGGTGTACTCCGTCAGACCCTCCGCTCACGAGCGTTAGCTGAAGAACTTCATCGCACTCCAGCTCGACCTTCCTCACCCTCCTCGCAAGGGAAGTGCGAGTTGCATTGTTGCTGGTTCTCTTGCACTGCCCTGTATGACAGAATCTGTGCCACGGTCATGCCCTGTACCTTGGTCCACCTTGTCCTCTGTTATGTCCTCCCCACCTGCTTTGTTTGGCGATGATGTCACCTGGTTGGATGACTAGCAGTGACGGTTTGCACCCCCATCCACAGCGTCTGCGTCCCTTGCTCACTACCACGTGACTGCTCATGATCTGGCGACACCTATCCTGGATGCGTCTGAGACCTTGATCATTGACTCTTGGGCCACCCACAACATGATGGCCTCATGCAGGGCCTTCTGTGTCCTTGGCCCCGTCACAGATGTCACTAGAGTTTGGACGGGTTCGTGTCAGGTCTTACCCATTCGTAGCGTCGGTGTCGTTCATTTCTATGGTCCTACTGGCGATGTCTTTGTGACCGATGTCCTCTTCGTCCCTGGTCTTGAGCTTAGCCTTCTGTCTGTCACCACACTTGACCGCATGAGCATGGACTTCCTACACTCGGGTGGTGTCGACACTGTGTTGTTGCGTCCGTCTGGTCGTGTCGTCCTACATGCCACCGCCCGTGGTAACTTGTGGCACGTGCCGCTCTTGTCTGCACCTTCCTCCATCTCCTCGCCACCTGCCGACACTGGCCATGTGTTTGTCACCAGTTCACTCTCTTCGCAGCACACACGTCTCCGGCACCACCGCCTTTGCCACGTCCACTCTGTTGCTATCGACAGCATGCTTTGCACGCATCCAACCAAGGGTTTTGATCCAGACTCGTTTCCTTTGCTGTGTCCCACTGAGTTCATGGACTGTGCTCAGGGGAAAATGCACCGGTCTACCTACCCCCTGTCAGTCTCTCATGCGTCCGGACCCTTGGACCTGGTCCATTCTGATGTCATTGGTCCCCTTCCGACAGAGTCCATTAGGGAGCATGGATGCAACGTCCTCACCTTCACCGAAGACTACTCCCGCTACTGCTGGATCTTCTGTCTTCGATAGAAGAGCGATGTTGCCTCCACCATTAAGGCTGCACACCGAATTCGGTTCACGAATCTGAAGCTGGATTCGGATTCGCGAGTCCGAATCCACTGCTGGATCCGGATTTGCGAATCCGAATACAAGATTCGCGAATCCTTGTGGATTCACGAATCTAGGCGAATCCTGTGGTGTGATTTTCGTCTTTACTATATCCAAGACAATGCACGGCTGCTAAAAAAATTCGAATGACGTCTGGTGCAGCTCCCGTTCTTTTCACGAGCGATGTGGCAGTGCCCTGATTGCTGCGAAAGCCAGGCCTGCCAGTCAGGGCGGAAGCCAAGCCTCGGTGACCTGGCTTGTCCAGTGGACAAGCCAGGTCATCAGGTCTTTGCACGCCCACCGAATCTGCATAACAAACCTGAATGGTGCACAAGGAATCGCCGCTCGCTGGTGGAAAGCTTGCGAGCAAGTGGCGAATACCTTGTCGTTTGTTTCGTGCATGTGCCAGGCTGTTAATCTGACACATGCACGATATGCGCCAGCTAGCGCAGCCAGTAACTTCCGGGGTTTTTAAACTTTGGAAGTTGAATTCATCAACGCCATCGCTCGGACGTGAGCAGGTGCAGCTCCGTATTTTCCTCCCCCCCCCTCCCAATTCACCCACTATTCCCTCCAGGATTCGTTTGTGGATTCCCGAATCCCAAACGAGACCCGACCCTGGATCCGGATTCGTGAATCCGGATCCGGATTCGGGATTCGTGAAACAGATTCACGAATCCAAGGATTTGTGTGCAGCCTTATCCACCATTAGGGACTGGCTGGTCCGTGCTGAGCGCAAGTGTGGTCGCCCTCACCGCCACTTCCGATCTGATCACAGTGGCGAGTTTATGGAGGGGACCACACTCTTCCTCCCATCCCTATGCGTCCATCACGAGACGTCGGTGCCGTACACGCCAGCCTAGAACGGTGTCTCCAAACGGTAGAACCGCACCATGGCTGATGCCGTCAGCACCATGCGGGTCGAGTCAGGTCTCTCCGATAGGTTCTACTTCGAGGCCATGACCTACATGACATGGGTCTAGAACCGGATTCCTCACGGACCCCTTTCCGGCCATTCTACATCATACCAGCACTTGCGCAGCAAGCGCGCCGATCTTTGCCCGGCTCGTGTCTGGGGTTGCATGGCCATTGTGTGGTTGCCTGCCCTACACCGGGACAACAAGCTCGAACCTTGCGGATAACCCTACACCTTCCTCGGCATCTCGCATCAGTCGAAGGCATGGCGCTTCTGGGATCCTTCCCGGCTATGCATAGTCAATTCACGGGACGCCCTCTTCTTTGAGGACCTATTTCCCATGATCTCGTTCACTCCGGCGTGTCTATGTTCCTCTTGTCGCGTAGCAGAGTGGTGGGTCTGTCCTCCGTTTAGTCTTGTCCAGGCATAAAACTATCTGCGCCCGCTAACCCTTTAGAGCCGGCTGCCACGCTTGTGTCTACCAGCCCCTCCGGGTTGGCTGCCTCGTCCGTGTCCGCCAGCCCATCCGGGCTGGAAGCCCCGTTCGTTTCCGCCAGCCCCTCAGGACCGGCTGCCCCGCCGGTGCCCGCGAGTTCCTCCGTTCCGGCTGCCCCGTCCGTGTTTGCCAGCCCCTCCAGGCCGGCTGCCCCGTCCGTGTCGCCAGCCCCTCTAGGCCGGCTGCCCTGTCCGTATCCGCCAGTCCCTCCGGGCCGGCTGCCCCGCCCGTGTCCGCTTGTCCCTCAGGACCAGCTGCCACGCCCGTGTCAGCTAGCCCCTCTAGCCCACCCGTGTCAGCTAACCCCTCTGGGTCGGCTTCCCCGTACTTGTCTCCTAGCTCCTCAGGGCTAGCTACCCCGCCTGTGTCCGCCAGCCCCTTAGGGCCGGTTGCCCCGTCCGTGTCAGCCACCTCCTCCGGGTCGGCTGCCTCGTCCGAGTTTGCCACCTTCACCGGGCCGGCTGCCCCGTCAGTGTCCACGCGCTACACACGTGGTCCGGGAGGGAGCCTCCAACCCAAGCCAGCATTGAGCACGCAGGCTGCCTCCTTGTGCCCTTTGGTGCCACAACCCCCTGTCATCCCACGAGGTTCTATGCCTCCTGGCAGATCCACTCCAACAGACGTGTGTGGGGACCTTGGCACCAAGGCGCTTGGCCTGGCCACTTTTTCAGTCATCATTGACCTGCATCCAGGGTTGGCTTTTGGCTACGCCTTGCTCCATCAAGAGCACTGACATGCCATTGCGGCCACTCTCATGCACTTGCCACTTGGGGTACGAGACGCACTCGCCCTCAACATCCGCCCCACAGAGCGACTAGCGGACCCATCCACCCTACGTGAGGCCCGGGAGTCTCCCGAGGGTGTACATTGGGAGGCTACATGCACCGAGGAACTTTACGTGATCGGGCAACATCAGGTCTACGAGCTTGTCGACCTTCCCCCCGGCCGAAAGGCCGTCGACGCCAAGTGGGTCCTTCGGCAAAAGTGGAAGCCAGATGGGTCACTGGATAAGTGCAAGGCCTGTCTTACAGCCAAGGGGTTTGCTTAGGTCTCAGGGGTCAATAATGACCAGATCTTTGCCTCGGCCGGGTGTTTCTTGACTAGCCGAGCGTTTTTTGGCCTGGTTGCCCAGCACGGATGGGAGCTGCATCAGATGGATGTTAGCAACACCTTTCTCCATGGTTCTTTCGAGGGTGAGGAGCTCTACATGGTGCATGCCTCAGGCTTTGATGATGGCTCCAGCAAGGTCCGGAAGCCGCGGAAGGCCCTTTATGGCCTGAAGCAGTCACCGCACTACTGGAACCAAGAGATCAGTCGCAGGCTTCTGAGCGGCGGCCTCCGTCGCAACATTGCCGACCCCGTACTGTTCATTAGTCTGTGAGGCCAGCCCTTTGTCACTGTCCTGGTCTATGTTGACGACCTACTCATCGTGTCGCCAGAGGCAGCTGCCATCCAGCGGGTCAAGGACATGGTGCATGATGCCTACCAGATGAAGGACCTTGGGTCAGCACGAGTCTTTCTTGGTATGAAGCTTGAGCATGATCGCTCCATGGGCATCCTGCACGTCCATCGGGCTGCCTACATCTAGACCCTATCCGGGCGCTTCGCTGAGGACCTACCCCTCGTGCCGAGAGCATCCTCAACCATGTCACCTGATGGTC
>SZWC01010837.1:63684-77702 GCA_023375785.1 Penium margaritaceum
AGAGAGAGAGAGAGAGAGAGAGAGAGAGAGAGAGGGTGACAGGATAAGCAGGTTGTCCACATAGACCAACAAGGCGACTGGAAGACCATTATGCCAGCGCAGAAAGAGAGAAGGGTCGCTCAGACTTTGAATGAACCCTACAGATTTTAGTGTACGCCAAATCTATTTGTTCCAACAGCGCGGGGCTTGCTTGAGCCCATAGAGAGCCTTGAGAAGTAGCCACACACGATCTGTACCATCATCAAACCCTTCAGGTTGCTTGACATAGAGTTCCTCCTCCAGTGGGCCGTTGAGGAAGGCATTCTTCACATCCATTTGGTGGATCTCCAAGTCTTCATGTGTCGCTACACCCAACAGTGCTCTACTAGTGCCATACTTCCCAACTGGGGTATAGGTCTCAGTGAAGTCCTGACCTGGTATCTGGTGGAAGCCCTGTGCCACCAACCTCTCTTTGTACTTCTCAATTAGTCCTGCCAAGTTTCTTTTCAGCTTGTACACCCACTTGACATTGATGGCTTTGTGCCCAGGTGGCAAGGGAACAAGTTTGTACACACAATGCTCCGGAAGAGCATTCAGCTCGGCCACCATGGCCTTATCCCATTCCGCCGCATCAGCGCGCCCCCTTGCCTCTGCAAGGGTCTGTGGCTCCACAATGATATGGTCCACAGGAACTGGACCAGCTGTGTGATAAAACTGTCTGTAGTTGACACGTGGAACATTGCGTGAGGAGCGTCGCACCGGTTGTGGTGTCGGCGCCCCAGCATCCTCTGTGCTGGTTTGAGACACTCCGGTGTGTAGCCTAGGGGGTGTGTGGGGAGCACTGGAGTCTGTACTCAATAGGTCAGTGGGTGTCCGTAGATCTTTAGGCACAGATGATTCCCTTTAAGTGTTCCCTTGATGCTGGGGTTTCCCAGAGGACACAGTGGGTGTGTGAGGGAAAAACACAGGCACGCTCACATAGTCTGGATGCTGTTCAGGGATGGTGATGTGCGGTACATTACACAGAGTGCGGAACTGTTTGTAGGGCATATGCTCCGGAAAGGAGGCATCCCTACTTTCAAGAAAACTGTGGTTGATGGGGGATCCCTACAAAGACGCACCATCGACCTCGTGGACTGGGTTTGTGGTCTCTTTGGGGCTGTGCAAACCACACGCAGGCCATGGTTCCCCACACTCTCGCTGGTCGTAGGTCTGCCCTTTCTTTGAACCACCGCTCCCACGGTGTGACCGACTTGTGCAGAGGCCAGGTGCTGCTGTGTGTTTGATCATGTCCGTGACTAAGTCAGTGTTGATGTGTGCCAGTTGGCGGTGCAGCAGGTCTGTGTGATTTGCATCGGTGGCAGTGATGACATGCGTCTGTGGTCTGTGTGAGTGTGTCTGCATCAGTGGAAAGAGTGTGAGTCGGTACAACATGTCCTCGTGCAAGGGACCATCGGCCAACAATGCACCAGCAGCATAGAAAATCATGCAGCGTTGCTTTTGCGTGAGAGTGGACATCTCTGCATGACGATCCAGTTGGCTTCTAGACAGCAAGTTCACTTTCAACTTGGGATAATACAAGACACCAGTCAGCCAAAGTATCCCACCAGGTGCTTGCAACGCCACTGTGCCCACACCAGCAACCTTCAGCACCTCCCCTGACCCTGTTTTTACACCCTCGACATCATGCGCAACATACAGCGACACAAACATCTGGCGGTGTGGTGGCATGTGATGCGACGCCGCGGTGTCAAACAATCATTCATGCATTGGGAGTGTGTGCGATGTGGTGACATGAGTGTGCGCCAGGCGCTGACCTGACGACTAAGGCATGGCTGTTGGCTCTGGGATATGCATTTCCATGGGTGCCATCCACCCAGTCGCGGGTGCTCCTGCTGTAGGCTGTTCCGACTCGACCATGTCCGCGTAGATACGCTGCACCCATGCTGGCGCAGGAACTGGAACTGCTTTGTTTGGCAGGACGTAGAAGGGGCCCTGGTACACCGGGAGTGGCCCCTGGTGAATCGGAGGTGGTGCGTAGGTGACGCCGCCGAAGGGTACAGTGCCTCCAGGTCCTGTGGCCGTTGGCGTAGACCATGCCGATGGCTGCAGATGGTGGTCGAGCTGCGGACGAAGCGCCGGAGGAGCAAACCTCTGCTGTGGCTGCTGCTTCTGTGAAGTCATGATATCTTGGAGGTCTGGGCATGCGCGCCAGAAGTGGCCATGCTTGCCGCAGTAGTTGCATGTGCGTCCTGCACCACCACCCCGGCCACGTCCCCGTCCTCCACCTGACTGGGTGCCTGATCCTCCATGGCCCCAGCCCTTCAACTCTGCCTCCTTCCTGTCCAGCTCCAGTGGAGACACCTGACGAGGACTGATGGACGAAGGCGCTGGATGCCGGGGTGCCAGTCTCTCGCTCCTCCCCACGAAGTATGTCGTCATAGTGTTGTAGTTCCTCAAACACCTCAGCAAGATCCTTGCTCTCAACACCCGTCACACGGAGGCGTCGCAAGAGTCCCCGCCGAAACTCTCTGTAGGGCTCTCTGAGATGGAGTAGAACGGGGTCCAGCCATTCAAGCACGGAGCAGGATGCTCCGAGCCCGAGGATGCGGCGACGAAGGTCCATTGCTGCATCCTAGTACTCTGCGATGGGCGTCCTCGGCTTGGGGCGCAGGCATCAAAGTCTTTCAAGCAGCGAAGTCACGAGTGCCATCCCCCGTTCCTCATGACACGTAGTGAGGTGCTGTCATGCCTCATGGGGACGTGGAGGACCACTATGAGGATCAGCTGGGTCCTCCCCTTTACCGCCGAAGCGGAAATGACGGATGGCGTATGATTGGTTGTCGGGCAGGGCTCATATTAGGGCGTTGAAAGCCCAGAGCAAGACACGATCCTCAGTCGCGTCGGCGGACGGGAAAAGGTACAACTCCTCCAGCCCGTGCTCTGCCACCCACACCAGAAAGACATCCTTCCATGCTAGGAAGTCTCGCGCCCCAAGGCTGGCGGCGTCAAGTCCTTTTGGGACATGGCCTTGCTGATACCTTCCTATGTCACCGTGACAGTGCCGGCTCCCCCACTAGCGCCGGCACCAGTGCCAGCACCGACGCCGGTGGGGCCGCCACTGCCTCCAACATTGGCCCCTCCCGGTGCTGATCCCGCTTGGCTCATGGCTTGTGGGGATCAAGAGAGGGTCCTAGGCTAGTGGTGTAGACCCTGGCTGACCTCGTTGTTGCCGAACAAAGTTTTGGCAGAAATTTGCTGGGCCCACTTTGGGCCCAGTTTTCTGTCGCGAGCCTTTCGCTCGTGGATTCCGCCTTCTCTTGACCTAGTAATGCTGCTCGGGCCTCCTCGGACCTGCAGAGCACGTTCTGTGGGCCAAGGGACCCCGCCACTGCCTCAAGGGGCAGATCAGGCGCTTGGGCACTCCCTACCACGTCGTTCCCACCCTTGTGGGCTTCCCCTTGCCTCTTGCCACCTTAGCTGTCTGCGCACGGCCTCAGGGGAGGGCTTCGCCAGCCCCTGGTGGCGGGGGCGGCTTGCATTAGTGGCGGCCGCGCGGATCTAATCCCGCGCGTGGCTTGGCCGCCACCTTTTCTGCTCTGCACCACCCTTATGCGTGCTTCGCCGGCCCACGAAGTAGCTCTGATACCATGAGAAAGCTAGTACGATTCCAAGGCAACCATTCTCACTTGCTTTGGTGGAGAAACGAGCAAGTTACAGTTGGGTTTTTCAAGTCAGCCATGGTTATGGTACAGAAAAACCTGAGTGTCGGGCTCGAGCAGCTAAGAGCTCGAGTAGGTGAGTCTCAAGAAGCGAGACCCACCCGTCGGGCCAGCGAGCAAAGCTTGCTGGTGCACCAAACTTGAGCGAGGGCAAAGCCCTCGAGTGTCACGCTAAAGGGGCAGACTGCCCCAACCTAGGTCTACACCCCAAACCTCAAACAATGTTTCTAACAAGCAGAGGACTAATCTAGGTTTTCGAGACTGTGTCAAATGTCACCCAAGCATAAAGAGAATAGTGGAGAGGTAGTACTACGAGAGGGAGGCGAGCACACGAGGGACACCGGACGGATGAGTACCAATGGTCGTCCGGTGTGGCAAGGCGTCGGCGCCTCAAGGTGCGTCACCTCCACTCTCTGGGTCAGCATGCCCTGCACACTCAGGTCCATGCCAAAGGAAAGAATATATACAGAGAGGATTAACAGCGTGCTGATGACTGATGGTGAGACGCGACGCTGCTGGAGCATTGTCTGGTGGAGCCAACGTAGGATGAGGCACACTCGCAGTTTGCTGGAGCCTCCTCCTCTCTTCTACGTGCTTAGCTCCATCGACTGGATTGCGTGGTGGAGCCAACGTAGGATGAGGCACACTCGCAGTTTGCTGGACCTCCTTGGCAGTCGTGCTGCCGGCAGTCTCTCTCACTGCTTTTGCTATCTACGCACGTCCAATACTGTGTCTAACTACACTGTTGCATTTGTAGCGCTGTATCATGCATAGGGTCCAAGTTTCATGAGTTCTGGGCCCTGTTGGCATCGGGGACGAGAGTAGATGCTGCCAGGGTTTAGGCGGCTATGACTCTTGACTGCTATTTTTCTAACTGATTCTGACCGCACGGCTGTGCTTGCACCGTGCGCATTATGGTACGGTCCAGTTTTCAGGCAAAACGGACGGCACCCGGGTTTTGGGCTGTCGGCCGTCTGGCAGGGCTCACCGAGAAATCCTGCCTGCCTGAAAATAGAGTTATTTTCTAATTGGCTGGTGAACTGAGTAACAAGTTCTACAAAGCTGGGGGAGGCTAGTTCTTGGAGGGGTCTCCCATTGTGTCTCATTCTCAGTTCTTAATCAGTCATGTCCAGTTCTCTGCTGCTTTCTGGCGCTAACACTGGCGCGCGCGTCTATGAGTAACAAATCCAGAGCACTTAGACTTAGACTCTAGAGTGGCTGACTGAGGGGGCAACATACTAAGCAACGAGCGTGGAAGCCCGCACGCTGCATCGACAACGCAGCTGTCCCAACCTGCACACCAGAACAGTTTCCAGCTTGGTGGCAAAATGGCCCAGCTGCTGCCTTCAGCTAGTGCTGTTGTCCTCAAGCACAGTACTGAATATAAGAACTACAACTTCAATATCTTATGCATCAGCTGCACAGCCACACCTTCGGTAGTTACATCCACAGCGCCAACAGTCGCACATCATTTTTGGGGTAGACTCAAAACAACAGCCACTACAATTGCAGCTTTGATGAGTGTAGAAACAACCACACAGCTGCACCTTAGGCAGCTACTTCCGCACCACCAACGGCCACAGTAGTAGCTGCATTAGCTGTCACTGAATTCTCAGTCGTAGCAACTGCCATTGTGGTAGCCTGTGAACCAAAGCCGCAGCAGCTACAGCTACGGCCTTGGTAACATGAGCAGCAATCGCAAAAGCTGCACATATTTCACCTGCAGCTAAAGTTACACAACCCGCTGTAGCAGCCATGGCAACTGCAGCACCTAATTCAGCAACAGTATCAACAAGAGCAGTAAGAATACAACAACTAGTGCTGCTACAGCCTCTTAACAGAAGCAACATCAGCTACAGCTACGGCCTTGGCAAGAGAAGAAATTATTGTAGAATCTGCAAGCTTGTCAGTTGCACCAACAGTGATGCCACCCGCTGTAGTAGCCACGACAACTAGAGGAGCCACTACAGCAACAACATCAACAAGAGCATCAGCAGTGCAGTTGCTGCTGTAGCAGCAACAATCCTGATGTTTGAGGCCAAAGGACCATTGTTATCTGAGCACGTCCTAGCCACCTAGGTGGCGGAGAGCGTCATGCCGGTGCATAATGAGCTCCCGGGTGCGGCTCCCGTCGGGTCCTACTACGAGGAGCGCAGCACAGCTTGCCGATGACGGCATCGTCACGAAGTCGGTGGAGGTTCACCCATATCCGCTTGCTCCTCTCCATCACGACGTGCTTGAAAAAGAAACCCCCCACACTCTTCTTAGGACTCAGGGAGGGGGGGACGCCTCTGTTGCGGTTGACACCATTTCTGCCGACCTTCTGGCTAGTCTCCACAGAGACGCTGTCGCAATGTCATCTTCTGTAACATGGGCGCCCCCTGCCCTCATTGACATTGTCGCAGCATCAGCAGCCACCTTCGCGACGGCGGCCAGGGCATCACACACCCTTGCATCCACCTTGGCAGGCCGCGCCACCGAAGCCTACACCGAGGCCGCTATCGTTGTTGGCCCCATTGCAGCAACAGCCTCTGATATTGGCCCACACGTCTCAGCTGCCGCAGCCGCGATAGCCTCCAGCACAGTGGCTGCAGCATCAATTGCAGCCGCCGCCGCCGCCGGATCCATTCGTACTTGTACAACCTTCCGCAGTTGCATCAGCAATGTCTACAACATAAGCTGCCATCAGTCTAGTCTCAGCTTCTATCTCTGTTACTGCTACCATCACTTCTCTAGGTGCAGCGTCGGTTGCTGGTGCTCTTGCCTTAGTTGTTCCAGTTGCCGCCATTATGTCAGTTCTCTTAGCTACCTCCGGTGCTGCCATTCCACCTCTCCTTGCCTCCCTTTGCTCACCTACTGCTTGACATTTGCTCTTGTACTTGTCGTCCCTCTTTCTGGCTCGTCTTATGCTCTCTGTTGTGCCTTCTTGTTGGGCTCGGGGTTGGGAACTTTCCTGCAACACTCTTTGCACGTGCATAAGGCACTTCTCATGTTTCCACGCCCATTGGGGCAGGGAAACTCTGCCAAAATTGTTTAACAGAGCCCCTTGTTTGTCACCATGGTGACGATTAGTCCATCATAGTGGACCTCAAGCACTAGCTCAATTGTGCTCTTGAGGCACAACGCGAGGTTGAGGATCACCTCAAGCTAGCAAAGGATAAACGCAAAGCCTTTGCTGATGAAGTTGCTGCCATTTTCCTCAACCATCTGCCGGTCGCATCTGCCACTGCTGTTGCTGGATCCACTGCTGGTACCTGTTCTTGTGCCTTCTCCGCTCCTGCCGCTGCTGGCACTACTACTAAGGTTACTGCTGTTGCTATCCCTGCTACTACCACACGTGCTCCTGCACCACACCAGCATGAATTCTTCTCGGAAGCACCCGTCTTGTCACGCAACCTGGCATTCTCTTCTTTAGAAGTCTTCTTTAGTGCCTGGGCTTTGGGCGAGCGCCTCTGGGAGTACTACTTCCCTCTTGATCCCACTGCCGGCCCTCCTTCCACCCCAATGCATGCTAAGTCTGCTCGTGCTGTCCGTGATCTTATCCTCACTGCACCTGAGCATCCCGTGGATGAGGTTGGCATATTCAACGCCGATCCCTCTGTTGGCCGCTCTGCCAGACCTGCAGTTGTCTGGTGAGGTGGCAAAGGAGTGACTCGTCATCCTTAGGATCTAGGGTTTGACTTATGAGCTAAAGAGTTGTTATAGTAACGACATTGAGTAAATTGCTCGTAGTCGCAGGTGAATTCGGTGCAAAATGGGTGACTTCTGTCAACTCGCTTTGTCGTTTCACTTGCCCCTCCCAATTGTACAAAATGCGATACTTTCTCGGAGGTGAGCGAGATCGAGAGGAGACCAAGGTAAGCAGAATGCAATTCGGTACAAGACTGAAATTTTCTTGTCCTTTGTACCCGGGACAAGACATCTCGTGCGGAAGTGGTAATAGACAAGTGGGATTGTCCCTCCCACACTAATGTAGGCCCTCATCTCTGTGAGGCTTGTCACTCAGTCAACCAGCCAATCAGGAAAACATTCTATTCTCTGGCAAGTGGGTTTTTCTTGGAGAGCCCCGCGAGAGGATTGACAGCACCAAATCCGGGCCGTTGTTCGTTTTTCCTGAAAACTGGACCACACCAAGATATGCACGCTGTGGACACCATTATTCAATTAGAATTAGCTAGAAAATGACACAGAAGAGTTATGGCTGCTTGAACCCAGCAGGCGCTATGCTACTCAAAACAACCTATGACCGCCTATGACTGTCGGTGACATGAGTGTAGGTGCCTGCTGTGGATGAAGTTGAGAGTGCAATGCTACCAAGTGGAAGGCTCCACACGAGGAGACAGAAGCCACATCTCTCAAAACAATACGACGTCCCGTCCAACGCTTAGCTCCCGCCATTGTCAATGCCCGCTGAGTCAGTCATCTGCACGAGCATGTACACCAGATGAGGTGTCACACCACAAATCAGTGAGACAGTGTACATGCACATAACAACACTCCTCCATGACCCGTGGGTACCAATGTACATACACGTACAGAGGTCATGCATCCATAATGTGTAGCACAAGTCACGCCCCTCCATGCTCTCATGCTCCCATAGTCCCGCTGGTCCACACAAGTGTGAAGATGATCACACGAGGAGTGAAAGCATACATGAGGCAAAAAAGGGTAAGGGAACTGATGGATGCAAGAAATTTTGCTCACAGATGCAGAAGAACTAAAAAAACAGGCTTTTTGAATGATGTACGCTTGATGACCTTGGTCGTGAAGTCAGCCAGTTGTTGCACAGTCCAGGATCATACAATCCGGATGCTACCTTCATGTAACAAAGTTTGCACGTTGTAATGTCCCACATTGATGTATCTTGTGTGCATGTGATGAATTCCATCGTTGTCTGGAATGACGATGACACTCTCATTGTCACAATGCAACATGATCGGCGAAGCAGACCGACAAAACTCACATAGTAGACGACGGAGTCACACACCCTTGTATGCACCTATGCCTAATGAGCACTTACTTTGCCTCTGTAGTGTTGTGTGCAATACACCACGCTTGCCACTCCGCCATGAGACAGCCGTGCCGTCGGCAAGGAGGATCCATCCAGTGTAGCTTGCCATCCACGATCTTACCTAGTCACAGTCTGTGCTGCCTTCAGCGACTACTTACAACTTATGGTGGAACGTCAATGCGCGACGTGGGATGGAGACAACGTACCGTACCATGCAAATTTCTGATCCAGGTGGTGTGGAGACTAGGAGACCTGAGCCAACAGGTCCACGGCAAAGGCAACATCCAGCCGTATGATGGTAGCGAGGAAAATGAGTGACCCAATGACATGAAGAAATGTGTTCAATTAAGTGCCCGCACGTCGCGTGTCAGCATCAAAAGCTTTAAGCTTGATCAGACCATCTGCATGATGTGTTTGGAGGCACTGAGTGTACTGGATAAGAGTTTGGTAAAGCGATTGGAAAACGTGTGCACCTAGGCTGCTTGATGAACACCTAGAACGATGTGGGTGCGGTCCTGCCAGATCTCCATGGCCAGACACACCTGTTCAGGCCCAAGGTCATTCATCCTATATGCGGACTGGATTACATCATTCACTCGTTGGACAACGGCAAGGTCAGACTATACGATGAGCACATCATCCGTGTAGACGAGAACTTCGACATGGATGGTGCCCACGGGGGTAAAGAAGAAGATCGGATATGCGGTGCTATACATGCGACTAATCTATGTGTTCCAAAACCAGGATGACTGTTTCAGGCCACACAAGGCCTTCCATAGTTTCCAGACACCACCAGTGCCATCGTACCTTGGGTCTGAACCATGTAGAGCTCCTCACCATCAAGCAAATCCTACAAGAAGGTATTGCTTACGTCCATCTGGTGGAGCTCCAAACGATCTTGTGCGACCATGCTAAAGAGTTTGCGACTGGTGGTGAAACAGCCAAATGGCGCAAAGACCGGATTAAAATCCACCCCTGGTACTCGTGCAATGACTTTGGCCGTGAGTCAGGCTTTGTGATTGTCCAGCGTGCCATCCAGCTTCCACTTGCCACGGAAAACCCACTTGGCCCCAATGGCTTGTGGCCTGGGGGCACGTCGAAAAGCTTGTACATGATATGCTCATGAAGAGTGGCCAGTTCCTCGTTGCAAGCAGCCTCCCATCGGACAGCGTCAGGTGCGGCCCTGGCCTCACGGAGGCTCTCTGGTCAGATACCTGTAAGGACGGCCTGGATGTCAACAGACGAGCAACACCTAGACCAAGTGGAGCACGAGACAACAAGATAGAGACAGGGTGTGGATGCTCCTGAGAAATCAGGGCATAACCCAATGAGGATCCAAGATGAAGGTCTGTTGTGAATACGATGGGGGCAATCAAAACTTAGGCATTCATCCCCATATCCCCACTTGCCATACTGTTAGAAGGGTTGTGGGATGCAGGGTACTTTCCGGGGCCGGCGGGGAAATTGTAGGATGTGAGCCTGATGGAGGCGTCGGGGTGCGTGGTCGAAGATGACGTCCACAAGCACGTGAGTACGCTGGACTTGTACTAGATGAGTGGACACACTTGCCTTGAGGAGGCTTGGGCATGATGGGTCACTCCACTGGATTGATAGACTCAGGGGCTGAAGAACTGCTCATCAGGTTGACCAAGTCACTGACCAGATTGATGGGCTCGGTTGCGTGGGTGGGGGAGCCAAAAACCAAAGAAGTGGACTCCGTTGCGTGGTCAACAGAGTCAGTAGCCCCAGTGGTGGGCTCGGATGCATGGTCGGTTGCTGGAAGAATGGACTCAGATGGGGACCCCGGGATAGTGGAGGTGTCTAGTGTATGTGAAGGTGCAAGCAACACGGTGGAATTAGTGACTCTGGACACTGATGGACAAGGAGAAACTTTGTGCACCGGTGTAGAATCTCTCCCACAAGATGGTAGTAACAGGCCTGGAAGGGTTCCAGAACAGAAAAATGGGAGATCGTGTTGAAAATCTCCTCAAAGAACATTACGTCACACAATTCAATGACGCGGTACCTTGTAGGGTCCCACAACCACCACACATTTGTTTGATGCTACACTCGAATAAAGGTACAAAGACGACCACGAGGAGCTAGTTTACTTTCCTGTTGGTCCTCAAGGAGCCAGACGCTGGCGACTCAACCCAGATGTGTGCATGATGAAGATCCGCACATTTTCCACACCAATGCTGGTAAGGAGTGATAGGACGGGGCAAGGAACCATGGGGAAGTTTTTTCTAGACCCATGTTATGTACGGCATGGCCTCAAAGAAGAAGCCCTCGGATAGACCTGATTCATTACGCATGGTGCGGTTCCACCACTCTGAGACACCATTAGTTTACAGGATGTAGGGTTCAGAGATCTCATATTTGATGCCCCGGCTTGTGAGGAAAGCATCCACCTCCCCTATAAATTCACCATCCTGGTCAGTGTGGAAGCGGCAAAGGGCAAGGAGCTAATTACGAATCGCAAATGCTACATTGCTCTTTTGCCAGAGGAAAACCACCCGTAAAAATGAGAATAGCCATTAGTGATGGTCAGAACATAACGCCCACGTTGTGTAATAGAATCGACAGGTAAGGGACCCAGGAGGTCATAGTGGACCAGCTCAAGCGGGCAGGCCACTAAGGAAGAGGAGACATGATAAGAGGACCTGTGCATCTTGCCGGTAGCGTAGTAGACAAACTCGGTTTTGCAAAGCAAATAAAAGGTCAATGGAAGACATACAAGGGGTCGGCGTTCCAGACGCAATTGCTGCGGTGCTGGTGGATGTGGAGGCCACTGAAGAAGCACCGACAAGAGAGACAATGTAGAGTGTAATTACACCAAGATACGGCTCATGTTCGTGACACATGGCGGTGACGACATGGGAATCATCAGTGGGTAGTGGGCAGGTGTACCAACAATGACCTAGCTGGCTACAGTTGTGGTAGATGAGACAGCTTTCACGGGAGGAGCTGCTGTCAGATGGCTGCTCAGTCTTCCTCTTTCCCTTCTTCCCGCACCCCTCCTTGCCGTGCCCTGCATCCCTTGTGGCTCCGGTGATGTTAGAGGTCTTGTACGATTGAGACATAGGAGAGGCAATGCAGACTACTACCAATCCTGACATGTCTCCATGCCGTAGGTGGGTTTCCTGATTTGCCTCCTCCCATGTCAGGAACCAGGAGTAGAACTAGGACGTCCAAGTGTCCTGTGACGTTATGACCTCTAGAATCTTGAGTTCAAAGTCAATGAGGATCTCTGCGTAGTCATGAGTAGCACCGTTCCTGCCCTCTTCCGGACCCTCTGTGCACCCTAGATGCCCATGAGCTCACCGTAGGCATGATTTAGTCAAACACAACACTTGGATATTACCAGGTTGCTGAGGAGTTATATAGTGTTCTTGATTCCTTAGTCTCTGGTAAAATTGCTATGTGTTTTGCGGCAAGCCATCTTTCCTCGCTCTCTCCTGAGCCCATGACTGTATGCCAGGTCAGAAAAGCAGCAGATGCATCTTTGGAAAGAAATAATGCAAGAGGAACTCAAAATCCTCAAGGAATACAATGTCTTTGAACTCGTTGACCTGTTTCCCAAATGCTAGATAGTATGAGCCCGTTGGTTTCTTAAGTGGAAACTGAATATGGATGGCACAATTGACCGCTACAAGGAACGTCTTGCCGCTAAGGGATATTCTAAGATCCGTGCAGTGGACTTCGGCTATATATTTCCACAATTCAACCATTACACTAGTACACACGTCCTTCGGAGTCTTGTGACACAGCACAACTGGGAGCTAGAGTAGATGGATATGAGCAATACATCCTTGCATGGCCAGATTGATGAGGAGATGTACGTGATCCAACCACCGAGCTTGCACAAGGCCTTGTATAGGTTCAAGTCGTTTCCACACTGTTGGAATATTGAGATTACCTCCACCCTTGAGAGGGTGGAGGTAATCCACCCTCACATTGTTGATCTAGTGTTATTTATTAGTCCATCGTGAGAGCCTCTACCCATCTTGGTATACAAAAGATCTCCTCATTGCCTCTTCAAATCCAGGTGCTGTCCAGACGGTCAAGGTGCTTTATCATTCCACCTACAAGATGAAAAATCTTGGTTTTGCGTGAGTGTTCATAGCTAGGGAGAGCATTTTGCCATATATGACCAATGGCCTTATCCGTGAAACTGTGTATCAACAAGTGTCTTGGGAAGTGAACAAAACAGTGAACATAGACTGTTCGCAGAAACTGGTACATATCACATAGAGCCCATTAAAATTTTAGTTCTACGAAAGGAATGTTCATCTGGGCTTTGCTGACATGCAGTCATGTGGATGTTTTGTGAAAAATGTTTGCGTGCAGAAACACACTTTTTCATACACTGATAATCAAGTGTCTGAATTTGGGGTGATTAACCATAGCTCCATTTTGCATCAATGCTAAATTATGTTCCTCTTGCTTTCACCCCTAAGACCATCGAGTTGGTCTTTGCTTTTGTGTGCAGGCCTCCTTCTTTGTTGAAGGCTACACTGAAAATGACTCGGCACATGAGACGGATGCCTGTATTTGGTCTGGCTACATCTTTCTTGTTGGTGGCACTATCATCTTATGGAAAGTTGGCAAACGGGGATGTATGGTGTCCAGCTCCAGCAAGACTAAGTACATTGCACTTGGCGTAGGTACGTGTGAGAGAATTTTATTGTGTTGTTTGCTTTAGTACCAAGTTTTGTGGTTTATGTAGTAAGTTATCTCTATTTCTTGTTTATTGCGTGGGTTGATGATCCCTATGGGCCATGCTTTCAGTCTTTCTAGCCCATAGCATGAGAAGCTGTCTCCGGTTTCATGCCGGTAGGTTGGCTTCTACCCCGTAGGTGGCGTCTAGCATACATGGTCTCGTTAATTACGTAACTATCGAGGCTCGCTTAACTCGTTCTCAATGTCTGTTTTTTTCTCTAACTCAATGACTTTATCCCAATTCATGGTGCCGCTCAAGGCTTTCTCATGCAAGCATTGAGAGACGCCATGCCTAGACTGCCTCCTTCAACATGCCTGGATCAGGAGCCATCAAGGGGGAGCTACGGGTGGCTAGGAAATTTGCGTCCGGTGTTGGTCTCATCATGAAAAGGTTGGCTGCAACATCATAAGTAACCAGCAGTTCAAAATGGCCATCTCGTGGCTGGTCAGGTACATTGGGTGCTCCTCAGTGTTTTTCTCCTGAACAATATGGCTGAGTGCCTTCGTGCAAGGCTCGCCACTCTCAATGTTTCAAGCATGGTTTCTGGACGCCAATTCAGCTGCTCACTGAGTCCTAGAAAAAA